>CM067375.1:29857743-29897646 GCA_034401795.1 Chaetoderma sp. LZ-2023a | reverse complement strand
TTACTCACTCAATATATATATTTGAAATAGCCCACAGACACTCCACTGGTTATGTAGTTTATTGGGAGAACACATGGCTCTATCTAGCAATGGCGGATTCCAGTTTATCCATCAATCATATGCCGCCATAATCCAATACGTGACGTGTAGGATGATGCCGTTTTCAATTACGTCATGAATGACGTCGCTAAGTTCGTCACGTTTAATTCAGATTTCCAGTGTATTCATCTATCATCTGACGTCATATGGAGTCTTAACCTTAATGGCAAAACATACAGGACGCGGGCGTCACGCGGGCGTCAGTGCGTCAGATTTGATACATATGAGATTAATAGGGACAAAACACACCAACGCGGGCGGCAGGCGGGCGGGCAGCACGCGGGCGTCATGAATCGCGCACGGAACGAATTTTAACGCTTGACACTTGCTGCCGCGAGTGAGAATTCCCATTTCTCATGTGTTCGCAAAATGATTTCTTGGAACGTATGTACGCGCATACAGCAGCAGCAGCAGCAGCAGCAGCAGCAGCAGTAGCACCAGTAGCAGCAGTTAAATAAAAAAATTGAAACATGTCTAGGTAGTAGCTAGTTGTAGTTGAGGTGTTACAAATGCCAAAAATAAGCATGTGTATTTTGGTTGACTTTATACAGTTCATCTCAGAAGTACCTTAAAACGTCCCCATAGCAAAGTAAAGTACAACGTGCAGCTGAATATGCTGAACATAATTAAACTGTCCTCCAATCTAACCATGTTAAAAATGTTTCTGTTTTTGTTTTGGAGATATGTCTGATGATTGTAAATATTAATAGAGATTTATCATAGCAATTGCAATCATCAACTTATAGTAGGTGAGCGTGTAGTAGTGGTGGTGGTTTGGTGTGGTAGTAGTGGTGGTAGTAGTAGTATTAGTAGTAGTAGTAGTAGCAGCAGCAGCAGCAGCAACAGCAGCAGCAGCAGCAGCAGCAGTAGTAGTAGTAGTAGTAGTAGTAGTAGTAGTAGTAGTAGTAGTAGTAGAAGTAGAAGTAGCAGTAGTCTACCGCTCCCGCTGCCACTGCTGCTACGCTACCATTACTATTACTACTACTACTACTACTACTACTACTACTACTACTACTACTACTACTACTACTACTACTACTACTACTACTACTACTACTACTACTACTGCTACTACTACCACTACTACTACTACTACAACTACAACTACTACTACTATTACTGCTGCTGCTGCTGCTGCTGTTGCTGCTGCTGTTGCTGCTGCTGTTGCTGCTGCTGTTGCTGCTGCGGCTGCTGCTACGTAAAGTGGCTTGCGTATATGCGGTTTTCCGCATGCCAGTTTCAGTTTCATTTTCAAGTGTATTACACTCAGGCTACCGAGGCAGCATATGAGGGTACATATTTATAACAATTATTATGGCGAGCAAAGTGACAAAATATACAGTGATTATCACGGGGTTATTAAATAAATACTAATTACATTAACAACAGCGATAATAGACTTGGTGACTTATTTCCTCTTGGCATATAAAAGGTATTTACAAATGTTTTGGAGAACTGGCCTGTTGCATATTGAAAGAAGTCCTTTTGCTTTTTCTATCGAGGTATTGGTTAGGTAGTAAGAAGGAATGTCTTTGCCGTTCAGTGCTAAATTTTGTGCAATGAAAAAGAAAGTGCAATTCGTCACCTCTGCAATTACATGCATTACAGATGCGCTCATTTCGATCAATCCCCTGCCATCTCTTGGTCTCGATATCTAGTTGGTGATTTAATGTTCTGAAGTGGCACAAAATTATAGCGTCGCGATATGGCAATACAGCAAAATATTTTTCAAATACCTAATCACTCGTTATCTTATTGTAAAACGTTAATCGGCTTGAATTGGAAATTTCAGCTCTACATTTATCATTGAATTGAGTTTGTAAAGCTATTCTTACCTGCCTAGTGATGTTAGTCTTATTTACATTTCTGCGTTAAAGGCTGTATCAAATCCTGTTATCGTTAGTATTTCTTTAACTTTTTCTATCCATTTAAGCTTGATATTCTTTGTCTCCGTGTTCTGTAGGCAGGTATTGTACAGAATAGAAGAAAGCTTTCCATAGCCAGTGTTCACGATGTCCGCCCAAAATCGAATTATATTGCACTGTATTATAATATTTAATGGGTATTTACCTAACTCTTTATAGATCATATCATTCGGGGTACTCTTCTTCATTTGTAACATAATTTTATAAAATCGTATTTGGCAAATTTCTAGCAGTTTCGTGTTTTCAAAGCCCTATATTTCGGACGCTCATAATATAGCTGGTATAACCATAGACTCAAAAGGTGTGCGCTGTAAATCTATCGGGGCATCGATCGGTGCATCGATCGCTTTAAATTTGTGGATTAGTGCGTACATTGCTTTAATCCCCTGAGCAAAGTTTCGTTTTCTGCAAGAAAAAAAGTTGCCATTGTATTTGAAAAGTACACCCAAAAATAAACATTCATCAACCACTTCTATGCTATGTTCACCTATTTGAAATTTTGGTTGGTTAATTTTCTTACGTTTTTCAAATATTATTATTTTGGTTTTTGAATGATTGATCTGCAATTTCCACTTTCGCAATAGTCCTGGAACACATCTAATGCATTTTGTAGTCACCTGGGTGTTTCTGCCATTATCATGGTGTCATCAGCATAGAGAAGCGCAATAAGATATAAATAAACGTGTACATTATCAACTAGTTCGTTAATTGGTGTCAACCCTAAATCATTCAGATAAATCGAAAAGAGAAAAGGGGATAAAAGTTCACCTTGTCTAACGCCTATCCTACACGGGAATGTGTCTGACGTATTTGAGTTATGAAAAACAAAAGATTTAATAGACTGATACATATTAAAAATACTTTTAAAGCATTTTCCTGTAACTCCGTTTTTTATAATTTCTTCCCAGAGACCCTTTCTCCAAACAGTGTCGAAAGCTTGTATAAAATCTATAAAACAGCAGTATAACGTTTTCTTTTCGGCTGATAAGAGCTGCTGTATGAGATGCAGCGAAAATATATTGTCCAGACGCATTCAGTGTGTGTTAATTTTCCGCTGAGGGCTGCTTGCCGCCGCTGTGTCGGTTAATGCCCGCGTGACGCACGCGTGACGCACACACACTTCTGTGCTGCCCTTTAATCAGCTAAGCGGCGTATACGACGACGTCATAAACAATACATTATTCTATTTGGCCTGTCTTTAACTCTTAATGGTCCGACACGGTGTACGAATTGTATGTCTCTACTATTTAAACATGCTGTTGACTATTTTGAATCTAATTTGCCAGGGCGCTGTTGCTGCCTAGCACCTAGTCAAATTAGTTCCAGCATATTCAATGGCTTACCTGTATAGTTGTCTGGAAATTGATAGTCTTTTAGTGCAGATACTGTGGGTGGAGCTTAGCTATAGATGGGCGGGGCATAGCTAAAATAGAAAGGTTAATTGATGACGGCCTACGCGTTGTTGTACGAAAGTTGATTTTAATCGATAGAGATCATGGATTAATTCAGTGTATGCGTCAATCATATTACGTCATAATCATTCAACTACGTCATATATAGCTTGACTTCATAATCCAGTGTCACAATCCACAATCATAATTACCAGAAATAATCCATCTTTAGCTTGAAATACTCCGTCAATTTGTACGAATTGTATGTCTTTACTATTAAATATCAAAATAGGTGTTGCCTATAAGCGAACGCAGACGTCATTTATTGTGTAACCCATATTGTGTCAACAACGCCTCAAAGGGATAAAAAATCTACTTATATCAATTAACCCTATAATGGTCAAAATTTTTCAAGAAAATAATAGTTTTTACAATAAGATCTACAAAAATAACTTTCTGTTGTCGTGCAAATAGACTTTAATCAAGACCATTACAGGTGTTATTTTTGGTCAGTTAGTCTGTTTGTGGCGGTCTTGGCCATTAAAGTTAACACAAGCCGAGATAAGTAATAGGACGAATTTGTATATGGTCGAAATGTCCTAAATACGTATATCCATGTATAGGACATTTGAAGCTAATTTTTTAGCACTATTGGCGGACATCTCTGGAAAATCCAGTCCACGATATTCACAACAATATTTAGTCCAGCTCATTAATAAGTTTAAACACTTCCAAAGCAAATAAAGAAACATATATAATATACTTTTGAAAATGATCCTGGACAATTAAATGGGAATAAGTCCTACATCCGTTATCCGTAGCTCTAAGGCCGTGTTCTAATTAGAGACTTAGACCTAATCCGGAATAACACCATACTGAAGACTGGCCTTATTCCGGATTATGTCTTTAGTGAGAACACGGCCTAAGTCACGATGTAAGAAATCTTTTGTCGAATATTTTGGACCTATGGCGGCAATGGCTTCCAATCAAATTACGTAAAAAATTCAACTGTACGTTTTATTTTGTTTTGGAAACAATTGCAATTATTTCTGAGCTGTACTATACCACCAACAGTGGATGGGTGATATTTCCCGGAATCTTAGAACACGTTTACAGCGGCTTGAACCATTCGTATCTCGCGAGATCTCATTCGATACGAGATCTGGAAAAGTATCTTGTATGTATTGAGTAGCTATTGACGTAGTGATTTCCACCAGAATATGGTGGTAGATCGAATTAAAACTTAAAAGGACACGAGCGCTACTCTCCTCATACCAGACAATATTATTCCACGTAAATCGAGATGATATAAAGCTTATAGTCTATATGACAATTAAGTAAAAAGAAAAATAGTCTCTCTGGATTCGTCGTAAAATTCAAATCCGTCGCACACAAAATGAGGTCAAGAATTTGCTGGCGTTGCGTAGATGCTGATATCACATGAACCACTGGATGAATCGAGTCGATTTTAATGTGTGTCTTAAGCTAGTGATACAGAGGTTAAGATGATTCCCAAATCTACACGAGTCGCAGTGTTGCTTTTATAGTTCGCTACGGAGATAGGCTGGGTCTCGATCTGTCTAGTATCCGAAGTTGAGTATGTGTAGCCGTCTAGTTGTTGTGATGACGTAATAAGATGGCCGGACATTACATTAGAGCTGTATTCTCGAAGAAGCCAAGCCTCTATTTTTGGATTGCAGCTTGGAGCTGACAACGCACTATAGATTAGTACAAAATCATACCAAACAGTGTTTGTTTGTATTTAGTAAGATGGACTAGATATATAATAATTTCCAGTTTAACGGGATGCTAATCTCATATCGAATGTTGTATTGTGCCGATAGATTATGGTTTATAGATTCCATATCATTTCTATCTTGTAACATTCCCTTATCCGTATCACAATTATCTGCTTTATAATATCGTGTAAAAATTGAACACAGATCGCTACCATATGGTCTCCTCAAGCGATAGTGTGTGATGTCATGTAAGTGCCAAAGCATTACACTTTTTGTTGTTCAATACTCATCATGTTATATATTTTGAAGCTAATTTGACTGGAAGTTTTTGCTGCCTATAGAAGCAACAACTTCCGGTCAAATTAGTTTCAAAATATTCAACAGCTTACCTGTATGATTGCTTTTGTACCACATTTCCAACCTATAACTGGCACCTCTATGACTGAGCAGATACCGTGGCAGACACACTGATATGTCAAAAGGTAAATCATCACCGCCATCAAAGGCTGTAGAAATATATCAACATTTATCTACTAAATCATGAATATCTTTCGTAGTCGGCAGGAGAAAAAGCAAACATTTCATGGATGGATTATGTCCTATCACCTGAATGGTTAGCATAAGGTATAGGTCAATTTTCATTTAAGCGATGTATTGCTGTATTCGCAATCAGCTGATTGAAATATAAACAGAGGTATTTTACATTCCACGCGTTTGGTTTGAGTTTTCCTGGGGATAAAAATTGGCAACCAATGGGAACATTCGGTCTTCAGCGTATGCGGCTTATTAATATTAGCCAATCAGCACCGTGTACTCTGTTGCCGGCTCCAATATTGTGATTATGAGCAATTGGAGTCGAGTACCAGCTTAGAGTTTACACACAACAACGTTGGTAGTAACAATGACGTCATAGAGAAATGTCGTTCGTTAGAATTTTCAAATCATGTTAATCCAGACATTTGCGATAAAAATTAATGCATGCCTGCGAGTAAATACGTGAACGCACATTCCATCCGAATGCGAACGACATGGTACCGGCCTTAAATGCCCTGTTATATTGCTAAACACATACGAAATTGACAATCACTAATTTTCACGTCATGGGTGTGGAAAATAATGCGAGACATTGGACGATACCTCATAGTTGCATTTACATATGCATACCTAGACTTTTACCTGGCCTGCTTCACACTATTTAATCAGTTTACATTCTGAAGTAAATCTACACTATTTCAGGAGAACAATATCAGACACATTTTGGTCATTGAAAATGCGCAGTAGGTTGCCCTAAATTAAACTGCGGGGACACACTCATAATGAAGGCCCATGACCCATAATGCAATGGGTTTCCATGGAAAGAAACCACAAACGCTATATCATAAACCGGAACCGGATTCACAAATGCTCGTGACCGGAAACCACGCTTTCTCAGTCGCATAGTATATGTTTTAGCCTGATTCCATGACTCATTTTCTGTTGATTTTCTCATTTTACACGTTACATGTTTTCTATATACGCTCACTTTGTTCGCCGTCTATCTAAATTATACAAAGCACCATCTGACGTGCTTTGACCAATTTGAGTTAGAGTTTTAGAATGCTCAGAGTAAATATGTGCTCAAATAAAATTTCCAACACGAGCATAAAATACCAGTTATGCTTAGCTTTCTTGGCTGCACAAATTGGTTACAATAATGTTTATTAGAGGAGTTTTAAATCTACTTATTATCTAAACCAGACAATAAGAATGGGTGAACGAGTGACGTCGTTGTGCACGCAGGCCGGCAAGCACGCACGCACGCTCGTGCGTAAACATACTTACACACACACCCCCCCCCTCCCACACTATTAGGAAATGAGCTAAGACACATTGATGAAAATTACTAGGTTTCCTTCAACTGATGCATCGCAGACTCATCTCATTTCTCATACATCTGTACGGAATTGTCGCTTAGGATACCATATAACAAACAACGTAATGCACAATCTGCTAACGATTTAGTCAGACGAATGGTCAGCTAGATGGCTGAATCGAAAGTAAATAATCTACAGAAAATAACAAGAAAATGCCATACTAACTAATATATGGCTATGTATGGAGATAGGGCTAACAATGGCACGAACAATAGCCCTGTCCAGTTTGTCCATCCATCATGTGACGACATAATCAATACGTGACGTTGCGGATGACGTCGTAATCAACGACGTCATGACTGACATAGATAAATTCGTCACGAGCGCCTAATTGGTGACGGACTAAGCGTTGTTGCACGAATTGTATGTTTTTATTATTTAAAAAATATGCCGTTGAATATTTTAAAACTAATTTAATGTGGTAGCAGCAGCAACTAGTCAAATCAGTTTCAAAATATTCAATAGCGTACCTGCAAATTATTTTGAAAATTGATGGTCAATGAGTTCAGGGATCGATCGATCCCAACACGGACGAAGTGTTGGAGGAGCTTAGATTGAGATGGGCGGGGCATAGCTAAAACTGTTTTTCTCCCTTAAGAGGTTGTCTTGTTTTAGAAACTGCAGTCAGTGGTCACACTATGCACGTATAGTCCGTCTCTTCGGGCCATTCATAGCCATGCTGCATTTGCTAAGCCATTAGTCAACTACTTCTTCATTCTGGATCAGCTACATACAGGACCTTATCTTTGTCACCCGTAAACATCTCATTAGACATGTTACATTACATAGTGTGTAATAATCAGGCAATTATATATACGTGTGAGTGTCCCACTCTGCCTAGCTCTGTTTAGGTTATTCGACAGTTGGTTTCCTCCTCTAAACAAGAATTACATTTCTCCACCCGTGTTGACCCTGAACAGACTTCGTTGTAATTTGCCTCGCCCATCTCTACTCCATCCACACTTTGACTGTGTTGAGATCAATCGATCGCCGTACTCTCCGAATCTCAATTGCCAGAAAACGATGTAGGTAAGCTCTGAATATTTTGAAACTAATATGACTGGGTGCTGTTGCTGTCTATGGCAGCAACAGCGCCCCGCCCAGCCACATTCGGTTAAAAATATTCAACAGAATGTTTATTAAATAGTACAGACATACGATTCGTACACCAAGACGGAATAGAATTTCTGCTTCTACCATGCTAATTTGAAAACGTGTTCCATAACTAGGTAGTATATATATATATATATATATATATATATATATATATATATATATATATATATATATATATATATATATATATATATATATATATATATATATATATATATATATATATATATATATATATATATATATATATATATATATATTACACAATTTCAATAAACAACATCACGTATTCTAGTATGTTGCAATTTTTGTCGTCGTCTATACGAAACATCTGCGACGTCACGGGGCATTTGGGATTATTACGCGTTATCAAACCAATGAAAATCGTTCTTCCAAGTTATCTAGCCAATGAAAATCTGTTCATTAAATATTACCCGCGTGTTCATATCGTGAAATATTAATCGAGCTTAACAAACGCTAAATATAATAATTAAACACGATTGCTGGAAGGTAAGTTGAATATGCTCACTCAAGACACTTCACCACACAACATGGCAAATAATGCTTCAACGAGAGTAATGCCGATTTGCAGGCCAAAATAAGATTATTCTTAAGAATGTACCATGGGAATGACTCGGTAACAAGGCTAGTCATTCCATTGTGAATTTTTGAAAAATGTATTATCTGGTGTGCAAATGGACAAAATTTGGAAAATTGAAATGTTCTTCAACAAATTTAAGGGTTAAAGGTTTAATAATATAATATAGAACAAAAAATATGTTTGAATATCGCGAACTGTATAATTATCATGTTATCGTATCTGTCAAGGAACTGAAGTTATCAGCTCCGGAAATGATCATTGAACACAGACAGTTGCAGAATCAAACAATATCATAATAAAATCAGTTTTGAAAGACAAATTGCGATGAAGTCATAAAATAGCACAGCCACATATAGTGCGGATCGAATACACGTGATATAATTCTGGAAACATAGGCAGATAAATCTCACCATTAACATGAAACACATACCAATAAATCTAGTCTGTAATAAGTTTTAGCATTGAAAAGATTAACAGAATTTACATATATAATAGGGTGTACATATGGTCTTTCGTTCAGAATTGTTGGGGATCTGCTAAACTATATGTTTTTATAAAGCCTAGTATATGCTGATTACAAGACAGTGTTTGCATTTGCACAAAAGGTCTTTACGACGGCCATCTTGAATTTCCAAATGGCTGCCAAGCAAATCCCCTCTAACCAGATATATCTACTACCAAATGACCCGGATTCATAATTTTGATGTGTATGCTTGCATTGTATGGGCCAAGGAATACATTGGTGACATTTATAATACTCCTCAAGTAACAGAAATAATATTTTGTCAGGTGATCTCAGATTAGTATGTAATCCACATACACCTCTGCACATGTTGCACCTGTTATGATACGGTTGGCATGTTGAAACGTTCTCTGGTACCTAACACAAACAATGTCCTGTTGTCTACGTATTAACATCGCCATCATCTTCCTCGTTTCATCTGTTACATAGATTTCAAGGATGAAGTCCTCAGCGTGTTAACACCCTATGCTGCATTGCCAACGCTCTGTGTATGACAAGTCTTTGGATTTGCATGATATCTTAAGCGAGGAATAGGTAGATTTGCATTGGCACACGACCATCTCAATGATATCCGTCGGAGGTGGCGAAACATCGGTTGTGTATGCCTTTAGGTGGTCCCCTGTTTCTGTGTAGTATCCATTCTGTAGAGGATCTAACGACTCATGATGTGATTTGACCGTTCCAAGTGTATTCATCCATTATGTGACGGCATAAGCAACTACGTGACGTGTAGGCTGGCATCATGATCATGACGCCATAAATGACTCGATTTATTCCGTCTTTATCGCTTGATAGCCCGACACGTTGTAAGAATTATATGCCTTTACCATTTAATAAATATTCTGTTGAATATTTTGAAACTAATTAGACTGGATGCTGTTGCTGTCATAGGCAGCAACATCGCCCATTCAAATTAGTTTCAAAATATTTAACAGCTTATCTGTATAGTTTTCTGGAAATTGATAGTCAGGTTCCCTGTAGGTGGGGCTTAGAATACACCTTCCGTATCCTCTGCGTGTCGTAAGAGGCGACTAAAGGAAGTAAGAGTGGGGTAACCCTGACGGAGGTTCCAGGCCGCACGGCGCACTCTAATAAACCATGGATCCACGCACTTAACGCTTATGATCATGTCGATAGTCACTTACAGGACTGGCGGTATGATCAGCGAGCGAAAAGAAGAAGAAGAAGATAGTCAGGGAGTTCAGTGATCGATCGATCTCAATACGGCCGCGGTGTGGGTGGCGGTTAGCTAGAGATGGACGGGGTATAACTAAAACTGGAGAGGTCCATGGCTTGCCTGTTCCCACACATTAGCCTGAACATGTACTCTATGGATGTGCTGCTTCAACACGACAATAGTACGCGGTAGAATGCCACCATCAGCAATCTACTTACGGAATAAATATCACCATAACTATGAGATGATCTCGATGCCAGTATGCATCACACAGCCAGTTTGCTAAAGTGAAAAGAATCTACTCTGTCACCTCAGTCTCTCTCTCTCGACAAGCTCGTCAGCGCTTCAATGTCATCAATGTCTGCTTTTTAAGAAGGGCGTTAACCATGCTGATTTACCTATTCTAGATCGCCTGCTAGTATTATCTGTTCCAGAAAAGGCATGGAAGACGGTCAATGCCATCGTTTTATCCGTGCCTATAGATTTTTCCAAATAGGTGTAGCTCGACAATCCGAGATGTGTTTAGGTAGACAGGTATATCACACTAGCACAAAGACATCAGTGACTGGAGAGAAAATGTTCAACTCTGCTGTATCGAGATTTCAATGTGCTGCACGTATGGCATCATATATAATTAATGTATCAGCTTCCTCGTGATTGTTGTTCTCAAATTGTAGGCTTCGATTACTTATAGAGGGGCCTGATGCTGAGGTTATGATCACGGTAGTATTCTTGTACTCTATATCCTTCCCTGCCAGATCCAGTGTAAGGTCAGCCTTTGTTTGGCCATGAAACAAAAATCTAGTCATAGGGATATGCTAATACTGGTATCATCTTTGACTTGATATTTTAAAGGACCTTTCCGGTTTTAGCTATGCCCCGTTAAACAAAGCTCCACCCACACCTCGCTCGTGTTGGGATCGATCAATCTCTGAATACCCTTAACATCAATTTCCAAAAGATTACACAGGTAAGCTGCTGAATATTTTGAAAGTAATTTGACTGAGTGTTGTTGCTGTCTAAGGCAGCAACAGCGCCCAATCAAATTAGTTTCAACATAATCAGCAGCATGTTTATTAAATAGCAAAGATTTGTAAAGACACAATTCACGATCGCGGTTTATATGGAACCCTTTGTGACGTAATGATTGTGACGTCATCATGCACGTGCTGAGCTGGTTATGGCGTCATACGAGGTCAGATGATGGATGGATACTCTGAAAATGTTAATTGGGGCCTTCCCATGTCGTCGTCTTCTCTCTCGTTTTTCAGGGTAACCGCTTGGTATGTATCAACACCAAATATGCTCTCATCATATCCTTCTGTCAGAATAATTAGCATGTCATTAAAATATGTGCTGACTGCCACAATAGTTACTGGTTTCGCCAAATCTAGGAATAAAGTCACTTTTTAAATTGGCGTTATCATCTACCAGCTGCACTGCTTTCTCATACAAGACTATGTCAAAAGTAAAGTCCGTTAGATGTTTTACTAGCTGCAATCTTATTCAACTTTTGTAATTGTTTAATTACAGTCAGTAGAGTTGACATTCCATTGGCCAGCTCTAGGAGAAGTGGAAATGTGCAACATTGGCTACATATCTACTTGTTGGCAGTAGTGAGTTATACTCAGTCCATCAGGAACCAAACACATCTCATTCATCTCTCAACAGCAATACAACACAATACTACTACCCAACACATATTCTGCAAAACGAGTTTTACTCATCATAAAATTGCGTTGCTTTTCAAGCTAACGCTGTGGCTTAACACGTGACAGTGTAGCTGTGTGTTGTGGAGCAATGGATAGATCCCCTCATCTTTAAAGACGGAGCAATGAATTCCCCGAGTGCAGAAGCTTCTTGATAAACAGTAACAATTGTTCCGTGTGTAGTACGTCTTTGCCATGAACGGTATCCTCAGCAAAGTCTGTGTTGCCCATATAGCACAGAAAACCCCTTTCCTGAGAAATGGTGGAACATACAGATTATTAAATTGTCTCATTCTTTCGACAACTGCGTTTGCACTTGACGTTTCTAAATGCATAGTACGGTGGTAGGATACTCAACAGTTATGTGCATGAGGACGATTCACAATCCCCTTATTACGTGTGGCATAATGCACACACAATGCTAGTCATAAACCTGCAGCGTGTCCCTTCTTTGGTGCAATCTGAATTCTTCAGAGTCAGCCTTGGGTTTGTATTCCACTCGCCTATCAGATACAGACCCACACTTCAGGGTTTTATAAGATGTAAGTACTGCTCTCTGAACAGGACACTCTCTGGTTTGTCTTTCTAATCAATCCACATATCACACCATTATCCACCATATCAGCGTGTATAATTCGTTAGAGACGCCATCTATAACATATAGCTAGAAACAACCTGGTTGACCATCATTTTTATTGAACGTTGTGGTGCGTTTTCGAATCAGCTGTGCTGCCTTGTACATAGCCATCATCTTCACAAGTGATCGACGAATGAACCATATCTACCTCACATGTATTTAGACTGTGCATAATGGCACACATTCGCCTGACAATTTGAAGGACAGGGCTTACGTGAGTTAACATAGATAGGGTGTTGTCTTTCAGGCACTGGTAATAAATGCAGGAGAGTGGTTTGCCAATTATTCTCATCGAAATTATGCTTAATCGCCCAAGAGTTTCTAAAAATTTGATCGCATCTTATGTTGCAGGGTTAGGCCACTTCCTGATTTCCAGATGTTAGTGAAAACCACACACATAGAATTAATAATACCACGCAGTTAGAATTAATAATACCACGCAGTTAGAATTAATAATACCACGCAGTTAGAATTAATAATACCACGCAGTTAGAATTAATAATAGTCGTATATATAATAAACATGAGACTGCCCATGACACCTTCAACTGTCTATCATTCAGTTTAAGAAAATACTTGCAGATTGCAATCTCTGAATACATTTAGCAATACAATCTGACAGAATACTCGCCAAATACGAGTGGAACTGAAAAATATTCCCTTTCCACGTTTTATCTTGCGGATTTTCTATATAATAATTGGCTGTATGTATTCAATTTTAAGCAATGTAACATGATTTATTTTTAAATTAGATATTTCCAAAACCGTCTTTTCATAAATGTCCGGTTTTGCAGTTCTCAGATTATGGCCTCAGTATTCGAACCAGTGCCAGTTCTAATACCTTTATACCGCATATCCCTAATTCTCGGAAAAGCATGCTAATATATGTTATTTTAATATCAGCCATGGATAAGATAACGCCCATTTCTGGTATGTGTATCACTGATGTGGGTAATTTCAACCGAGAATACCATTTGCCTGGAGAGAGAGCTTTCCCAGAGTTTCTTGTAATGCCTGCGTCTCGTAGAACATGGACGACATGCTTCCTCCAGCATGGCTGTTGATAATGGACACCAATTGTATGTGTATCACGCGGGCTACTTAAGTGTTTAATCCAGCAATTAATGCTATGCTGTGATATTTTCAATGCATCTCATAGTGCTTTACCAGCATTATCAGTTCGCAAGTTGAATAACTGCTGACTATGATCATCAACAGACACATTCTTACACAGTGGAACTGCTGATGAACTCGTAAACACTAATGATAAAGTCAATGATTCATCTACTGCACCTTTTCTTTTCTTCAAATCTTTCATAGCAATGTAAGGTCCAGTGATCACGCATCCTCCATGCGATGACGTGCCCGTGTTACCTCTCTCTTCCTTATTAGCGGCAGTAGACCAATGGTCTTTTGACAGTAGCATCTGTCTGACACAAAATGCATAGGCTCCAGTTTACGAGCTGCAGTGTATCATCAAACAGTACCTCACTTGTGGCTTACTCAAATCTGTGGACAAAATACATTTTAAGCCCTTATTGTTAACAGTATTGCGGGAAATTGTTTCTATTAAGACGTGAAACCCCCAAACGATATGGTTTATCTTTATTTCTTAATAAACGTCGCGTACGTGGTCCGAGCGCTGCGATTACTATCGATTCATCTACTGCACCGTTTCTTTTCTTCAAATCTTTCATAGCAATGTAAGGTCCAGTGATCACGCATCCTCCATGCGATGACGTGCCCGTGTTACCTCTCTCTTCCTTATTAGCGGCAGTAGACCAATGGTCTTTTGACAGTAGCATCTGTCTGACACAAAATGCATAGGCTCCAGTTTACGAGCTGCAGTGTATCATCAAACAGTACCTCACTTGTGGCTTACTCAAATCTGTGGACAAAATACATTTTAAGCCCTTATTGTTAACAGTATTGCGGGAAATTGTTTCTATTAAGACGTGAAACCCCCAAACGATATGGTTTATCTTTATTTCTTAATAAACGTCGCGTACGTGGTCCGAGCGCTGCGATTACTATCGATTCATCTACTGCACCGTTTCTTTTCTTCAAATCTTTCATAGCAATGTAAGGTCCAGTGATCACGCATCCTCCATGCGATGTCGTGCCCGTGTTACCTCTCTCTTCCTTATTAGCGGCAGTAGACCAATGGTCTTTTGACAGTAGCATCTGTCTGACACAAAATGCATAGGCTCCAGTTTACGAGCTGCAGTGTATCATCAAACAGTACCTCACTTGTGGCTTACTCAAATCTGTGGACAAAATACATTTTAAGCCCTTATTGTTAACAGTATTGCGGGAAATTGTTTCTATTAAGACGTGAAACCCCCAAACGATATGGTTTATCTTTATTTCTTAATAAACGCCGCGTACGTGGTCCGAGCGCTGCGATTACTATCGGTCAAGCGTAGATTCTATAGACCTCGAAAAATATTATATACAATAATTGTACCCGTTCCTCCTTGCAACCCCCCCCCAAACCCGCCCATCCACTCCATAAAACGCATATATAGTTCAAACCGGTTTGAAAATTGGCCACACAACGCAGCCTAACTAGCAACAACCCTTTTATGTTTAAGGAATATATAAAGACGCGTAAAACCCTTAATTTACAAGAAAATTATCATCATATATTAAATACGATTAAGTGTTCTCGATAGTGGCCAAGTCGACAATGCGTCATAGTGTCTGACCACGACGACGACCCGTGCTTAAAGTTTATATATCAGATGAATACGATGAAGATGACGACGATGTTAATACGTAGATAACAGGCTATTGTTTGAAAACATAAAATGCTAGAAAATAACTGTGTTAGATGCCAGAGAAAATCTTACCATGGCAACAGTATCACAAATGGTGCAAAGTTTGTAGTTGATGTATGTGAATTATATATTAAATAGGAAAGCATCTGCCAGATAGTATTTCTGTTAGTTGAAGATCATTATAAATGGCACTAATGCATTACTTGACCCAAACCATATAGATGTAGACATCAAAATTATGAATCCGGGACATTTGGTAGCATATATATGGTTTTGCAGGATTTGTCTGGGGGCTATTTTTAAATCCAAGATTTCAACCACGAATGTAAACATTTCTTTTTGGAATTGCCCTAATTAATAAATGCTTTCCAAAAATACATAGTTTTATAAATCCCCAAAAAGTGTTTATCAAAACCCATAGTGCACCCTACTAATATATAATCTATTTTTAATTCGATTATTCATAGGTTAGATTCACATGAGTTTATAAGCCTCCGAATTGTAGCAAGTAGTTCAATATCGAGTGTTTGAATCAGTAATTTTAAGTTACAAATATCAATATATGCTCCACTGAGGAACCACTCATCAGTCACCGCAAGCTTCATCTTCCTTGACAACACAGGTTACTGGGCCGGTACTGGCCCTATACCAAGACACATTGGTCCGGTATTGGTGCAGTACGGGCCCAGTAACATGCGTTACCGGGGGTGGGGGGTGGTGGGGGGGGGGGGGGGTGTTACAGTGTAAAGACCATAAGATATAATCATACATCCTGACCCATTATTGAAGATTAGTTTAACGTCATTGTACATTATATTGGAATTATTACGCCATCAAGACAGTGTGACGTCCTCAAGACAGTATTACATAATCAAAACAGTTTTACGTCATCAAGATATTATTACGCCATCAAGACAGTATTACATCACAATATCTTTAACCCTCAGCCAGCTGACGACATATTGAAGGGATTATATCCCTGGATCTGCTCAACAAGCCACCAACAACTTTCAGTCAAATTGTTTTCAAATTATCCAGCACGTCAAGAGTTTGTGCTCAATGAAAGTATTGCCCCTGATGTTAGACAAGGTCACATTTGATAAAATCTTTCAAATGCCTTTCAAGAACTTGATTGATCTCAGGTTGGAAGGATATCTGGTGGTTTCATGGGTGTAGGCACTGTTTTAAGTCTGCCCTGTCCTGCATCATCTATAGTGAGGTGTTGTTCAAAGTCGGAGATGATGACGTGTATGTATGGTATGCTCGTTAAGCTCGTAGCTGGTGATAGAAATCAAATGCTAGGCAACAAGGTGAATATAGCCAACCCCTATATGAACATGTATGATGAAGCTACTAAATCTGGAGAGGCTAATTAAAGTTTCATATTCACACTAAAATGCTTCAAAACTAAATTGGTAAAATTATATACGTTTAGAAGCTTAAATTCTCTATCTAAATGTAATAAAACCAAATAAATCTTAGCACATAACGATTTCATTGCGCATAAATTAATATGATTTTTTAAATTGAGAAATTGAATTAGAGACACGAGTCCCTAATCCAACCAAAAAAATTATATTAATTTCTACGAAATGAAGCCACCATATGTTAAGATTTATTTCGTTCATTGCATTTAACTACACAATGTATGTGGCTAAAGGTATTCAATTTTAACAATTACATTTTCAAGCAGTTTGATTTGAACGCACGCCTTTAAATAAATAGTTGCTGTTTTTGTGATAACTTCTTGATATATGACGTCATAATCATTATATAATAATACTATTTCTAAAAATATAGAACCATGACAATAAATGAAACGGATCATCATACTGCAAATTAGAAACATATAACTGATTAGTCAAATACTGTATTTGTATGTTAGAATAAGTATATTGTTAAATAGTATTAAAGATTACTTTATCTCCTTGAAGGTTATCATAAAATGCATAGCTGAAATCAATTTAGGGTGTGGTATTTTAGGTTACCTAGAGCAATCTAGATAGCATGGATCGATGTATGTTTTAAGTCACAAGCTATAACATACAGTACGAAATGGGACCTTTTCATTTTCATGTATCGTCTTCAATGTCAGGAAATATTCCAGAATGAAATAAACTTAATTAGTAATACCTTATGCTGTGATAGGAAGACACCTTTAATAGTTTATATGGCACAAACTGTGCCAACCGAAGCAAATGATTAGTCAGAATAGAACAGGCATGATGCAATAGAAAATCTATTTATGCTAATGTTGAGTGATGGACTCGTAAAACTAAATATGTGGTCTAAATTCATTCCATTAATGTCAGACTGTTTCAACATTAAAGCAAGATTTGATCAATCAGGATCTTATACATAGGGTCGTAGTAAGGTCTCGTGGCGCCATGGGCGAGCTAAAAACCTGGCGCCCCCTCATGTAACTCTACCTCAGATACGGCTCTGTGTTTCCTCTCCAGAAGATTGCAAAATCTAGAGGCTCGTAGGGCATTTCTGAAGGGAGATACCACGACATGGTACAAATCAGTAGCACTGGAATGAAATGTTGGTTGGAGCATATTGAGGTGGAGTATAGATGGGTACCCTCGTCTCCCGACACGTGACTATGGGCGGTGCCGGTGGCCTCGCCTGGACATCGTTTGAAATTTACGTATTCTTAGATGGCATATCATGTATTTCTCGAAGAAAATAGATCCCCTTTGAATAAATTTACTGTTCTTTGAAGACTAATATTGCGCGGGATATGAGCATAGGAATTCCGCTCACGGTCATGATTGGGGTGGGGTGGGGTTGACGTGTCCCTTCCCCCCGTCACCCACTCTTTCTCCTTATCCCCGCCCTCGTCCAGAGCTTATGGAACAAATCCACGTCAAATCATTTTATTTTTACTTACAGAAATGCTATAGAATATCAAGGAATCGGGCATAATTAAGTGGAGGTTTCAAGACATTACGTGCATTATGAATAAATGTTGTTTAGTTGGTGCCAGTGCATGCCCCTTGACAGCAGACACTATACTGTTTCACAATGGGCTCTCAATGTAATAATCAGCACTGAAACAAGTTTCTCGCATTTCGATGTTGATCCGGAAAATTATGTAAAAGTCTTTGAATTAGTAGTAGTAGTAGTAGTAGTAGCAGCAGCAGCAGCAGCAGCAGCAGCAGCAGTAGTAGTAGTAGTAGTATTAGTAGTAGCAGTAGTAGTAGTAGTAGTAGCAGTAGTAGTAGTAGTAGTAGTAGTAGTAGTAGTAGTAGTAGTAGTAGTAGTAGTAGTGGTGGTGGTAGTGGTAGTAGTAGTAGTAGTAGTAGTAGTAGTAGTAGTAGTAGTAGTAGTAGTAGTAGTAGTAGTAGTAGTAGTGGTAGTAGTAGTAGTAGTGGTAGTAGTAGTAGTAGTAGTAGTCGTAGTAGTCGTAGTAGGGGGTTCATGTGCTTCCAGTGACAGCATCCCTTTGACAGCTTTCATTTTTATTGTGTGAAAACAGCATACATGGCAAACAAAATAAGGATGTTTGTGGTTCTTATAAAGCAGCCACGTACTATGACACTATTTCTGAATTAGAAAGACTCTCTTAGAACCATTCTTGATTAAAATGTGAGTCAGTATACCATCTTCCGTCATGGGAAATGAGGTAACACTAATTTTTTCTGGTCGGTGTTCAACCGAACAACATTTTATGTTGTCCGCAATGGGCTGGTATTTGCAATTCAACTCCACTGGTATAATCATTTAGTCTTCGCATTTTTTAACATCAGGTGTCAGCCATATGGACATCATGGGCATAGCATCCGGTATACATGCAAGAAACGTGAAAGAAACAAGAACACCTAAAAGTCATAGATGCCACGGTTGAGGTTCCTTTGGAATATTAGGGGCCTTATGCATATGTACGGCTTGCAGAGCCCTGAATTGGGCCCCGCAGCCTGCACAGCACACATAATTTGAACTGATGGGGCTTGGATTGGGGCCCCCGTCAGTTGACACCTTGGGCGATCACCCCTCTCGCCACCCCCTCACTATGACCCTGCTTGTACAAGGATAACTGAGATCTTAACATGTTTACTGGTACACAATCAAAATGCTGCATTAGAAATATGAGTGGTGAATGGAGATATAGTACACGTCTGAACGAACCCGCATTACATTGAGACTACGTATCTTGACTGGCACATGAGTATCAGTCTACAAATTAGAAATGTTACCAACAAAAATGTACTAGTTCTGTATTAGTGGTTAAATATTGCGAATGATGCTATTGAGAAATGAATGCCCATCCATTTATTTTTTAAAGTTGTGCTTTCATGATAAGAATACAAATGGAGAGAGATCCAGTAAGACACATACACACACTAAATGTGTTAATTGATATACGTAGCATTTTGAGCCGATGTTGACACAAGAGGGGCTAACATAGCCGTTAACAACCATGGCACGTATAAACAAACAAGTAGCAACACCAACGCTGCGTCTCGACTGCGTTGGGATGTACACACTGGATAAACTTTCATCTAACAGGCTAAATAAACTCAACCTAGTCTGTACACTTATCTAGCATATATTTTACTGTTCAGGCCCACATCCAACAGCATTATAGACACTTAATAAGTGAGTTCGCCCTGTATACGGTATAATGTTTTCTAAGGTGTATGCTTGTTCGCAATCAAAATTCTCATCGATCACGAGCCCCACAATTGTGTTTCAACAATGCCGCTTTTATCACACCAGTAGTACAATCCTCATTCGCTACTTGGAGGCCAAGCTCCCCGTGAAATGGAGAAATTCAATTTTAGATCTGCCCCACCAATCTCTAGCTAAGTTCGATCCACACTTCGCCGTGTTGGAATCGATTGCTCCATGAACCGACTAACACCATGTAAGCTGTTGCATATTTTGAAACTAATTTGACTGGAAGCTGCTGCGGCCAATGGCTGTTTATTAAATAGTAAAGACATACAATTCTTACAACAGTGCTTAGTCCGTCATCAATTAAGCGTTCATAACGAACTCATTATTCATGACGTCATTGATTATGGCGTCATCTTACACGTCACGTAGGTGATTATGACGTCATATGGTTGATGGATAAATTGGGCAGGTCTATTAGTTAGGCATAGAATGGATGGTAGAACAAAAATTAAAAAGCTGCATCATCAATTTCAATAGACTGGTGAGGTGAATGATCAGAAGAGAAGTAGCAGACCAATGGCCACAACTCAGGGTCAAGATAGTCTCTTAAAAAATCTAATGATTCAAATGACAATATCCACATGTGAGATTCAACAAGGTTTATGTTTGACCGTTCAAGCTGTTTCCTTTCTGATGTCTTGGTTGTTCTTGCTTTTCCCGATTTTATCATTGCTCTGTATTTAAATCAGAGGGGCCAGACATCAGCTACACGCAGCTGCTGGAGTAGGAGTATGAGGGGCAGTGTGGCTGAACGGTAAGAAATTATATCTATGCTACTGGGCTGTACACGCACCAGCTGGTCAAAAAGGCGGCACCATAAGGAACAAGTCTTGAATGGATTAGAAACCACGAACACTGGACGAGGCAGCACTATGCACTGATGAGATGCGTACCTCTCTCCACCATATGGATGTAAAGCGTGTATGGCGTCGCTGTTGTGAACATGTTACGGAATAATGTGTACAATTTGTGACATTATTTGGAGGCGGCAGTGTGATGTCATAGACAGGAATGACCACGAGAATAAAGACTACCCTCATTCCTGATAGTGGAAAACTCAGTGACAATGGCTTTGCTGCTGGGGCACTGGAGGCACATATGTTGCCGTATGCTGATGCCATGGAGATTCACCTTTCCAGAGTATCCACCCACCATATGACTTACTAATCAACTACGTGATGTGTAGAATGGCATCATAATGAATGACGTCATGGATGATGTCGATAAGTAGGTCACGAACTCATATTTGAAGACGGTCTATGCATTGTTGTACAAATTGTATGATTTTATTATTTAATAAATATTTTGAAGAATATTTTGAAACTAATTTGACTGGGCGCTGTTGCTGCAGTATGCAGCAGCAGCAGCAGCAGCAGCACCCAGTCAAATTAGTTACACAATATTCAACCGCTTCCCTGTATATTTTTCAGGAAATTGATAGTTAGGACATTCGGGGATCGATCAATCCCAACACGGCGAGGTATGGGTAGAGCTTAGCTAGTGATGGGCGGGGCATAGCTAAAAATGGAAAGGTCCATTTGATTTCTCTTCATGGATGACAATGAACGTTCGCACTGGAGAAAAGTATGTCATAAGTTTTTGACTAACCATGGTAATGATATAATAACTCATCTCCTAAATGTCCAGATCTCAACCCAATAGAACATTTGTGGTATCAGATGAAGCGAGCTCTTAATTGCCGCATAGTGAGCGATGGCACTGTTCTTGCTGGCATGCATCACGTGCTTCCAAGAGGAGCAGATGGCTATCCCACAACACTATGAGACATTGGCTAGTGGTGATTTTAGGATTTTCTTCAGCTGGTGCTAACCGTGAAAAAGTTCTCAAATTTTGCTAAATGTATGGGCAAACCGTAGTAATTTTCCCCAATTTGCGTAAATGTTTCTCAATTTGGGTACAAATTTATTGGAATCAGTATCTTTAGAACAATTTTTGAAAACCTGATGTACTGAGAGGCTTTTTCTTTAACTCAGCGTTATACAATTTGGGCTACATAATCTGGGTAAAGTTGTATTCCCCCAATTTTTCCGGCGTAGCAGTTTGCCCCTGTTACTATCCCAGTAGCTATGCCACTGGCTTCGGTGTGGTAACGTGATAGAGCAAAATGGGGATACACACGTTATTAGTTATGCTAGATCTGTGATCAATTGATTTTCTGTCTGCTTGTCATGATTTGACTAAATCCTCAATAC
The DNA here is from genome assembly GCA_034401795.1 of Chaetoderma sp. LZ-2023a. NCBI lineage: Eukaryota > Metazoa > Mollusca > Caudofoveata > Chaetodermatida > Chaetodermatidae > Chaetoderma > Chaetoderma sp. LZ-2023a. Next base: position 29,875,141 of record CM067375.1, on the reverse strand, counting down.
AATCGCCGTTTTGTGCTTTACCAGATATGAAATGAATTGATAGTGGCTAAAATAGATTTTGTTAATGTTAAAATGTTTTATTTTCACATTTAACGCATGCTCACGCAGATATGACCCGCCTTATAAGTACAACTAATTCCACATCCTTTTCCGATAGGCAGACTGGTGATATGTGGGAATTTTAATGGACCTTTCCAAGTGTATCCCTCCACCATATGACCTTATATGACATCATAAGCAACTAAGTGGCGTGTGTGATGACGTTATAATCATGACGTCATCAATGCCTCGATATAGTCCGTATTTAACACTTAATAGTCCAACACGTTGTAGGAATTGTATGTTTTTACCATTTACTACGTATTCTGTTGAATATTTTGAAACTAATTTGATAGGAATTATGGCAGCAACTGCGCCCAGTCAAATTAGTTTCAACATATTTAACAGTTTACCTGTATAGATTTCTGGAAATTGACAGTCTGTGAGTTCAGAGATAGAGCAATCCCAACACGGTCGAGATGAGCGCGGAGCTACGATAGAGACTGGCGGGACGTAGCTAAAACTGGAAATGTTGCATTGTAATCACATTGATATTTAAGAAAATGTTAGTCCACAGTTATGGGGTACTTACTTTTTACATGTTTATATTGATGCATTACTAGTATGTTGCTTATTATTCTCATCTATCTTGTGCATGTTAGCATTTTCCTGACATCAGATCTCACAGATTCAGCAGCAAACAAATAGATCCAGGGATTGATAGCAGAATTCATGAGAGCAACCTGGAAGAAAACATTTTCTAAAAACACTTCCATTGGATTGAACGTCATTTTGATCAAGTAGACACGAATAGCTTGAACTATATACGGAAATATTGTGACAAGGTACGTCACTATGACAATAGCCAGTGCACGCGAATCTGTTTGTCTACGCACTTGTTGGTTTCTTTCATCCTTTGACGGCACAGTAGCAGATTGTGATAAGACTACCGTTATCTGCTTAGCAACATGAAAACAACTCGTCGCTATAAAAGGCGCTAAAAACCACACTAATATAACCCAGAAGTAGAGAATATACCTATTTCCTGTGAACGAGCAAACATAATCAGCATTGTCTTCGGTTGATGATAGGTTCACTGCCTCATAGTAGACTCCTATGACTAAGGCTTGGATAGAGTCCCCAAACCAGATTGTCAGACATATTTTAAATAGTAGTCCTCTGGTAACTTTAGAATGAGAGGTCAGTGGATAGACGAGCTGCAGGAACCTGAGGACAACATACATAAATAACGTACAGTAGAGAAGATAGTCTGAGGGTAATAATTGTAAAGTTGGTTGAAAAAGAAAGAAGGTGTACTAGTTTAATGTTAATGTAAAGCACCATAGAAAGCAACCTAAATGGGTGAAGTGTATATCGTCTTCTAGGCGGGGTCTTAATAATTTATATTACAGTTAGTCAGCAAGAGCAGACTGAACAATGTATGCAAACACATTCTAAAACCGCAGACAGTGGTATTCAATTGGATGTAATAAAAAAACAAAGGCTGATACAGATACATATTAAACAATAAGTCAAAGACAGTTATTACAAGTCAGGAAAACCCCTAAGAAAACGTGTTCAACTGTTATAAAGATTCAATTTGTTATGCAGTTTAGCCGATACCTCTTTCTACAACAAATAAAAACAGAAATAGTCGTCACACGCATGACATTTTATTGAGCCCTGGAAGCCGTATTTTGGAGAGCTTAACATACTTTCGTGGTAACATTACTGGACGTTTGCGTATAATTAAAGAGGTACCATTAACCGTCTTAGAGAAATCGTGTTCTCTCTAATATATGAGGCCATCAAGACAGTATTTAATGCTCAGGACGTAGCCAGTTTTCTTGGCGCACATTGCTCTATGACCATAGACACCTTCCCGATTTTCATCTTAATCAACACGTGTACATTCGGAAATGTAAAATTCGTTAAACTTTAAGGATCATGTATAATCTAGAGGTTCTAAAGGATATTTTTGTGATTTGTGATGCCATCAAAATCGTGACCTCCAATCACTTTGTAACGCTATTGTAACGACATTCCTTAGTTAAATAGCATTATCCTAGTCGCTTAGATCATATTTCCTGAGAGTGGCATCTCTTAGCGTTGTTGATTAGGAGAAGATGCTCGTTAATTTGTTGCCAGCGGTTTCCCAGCACTTTGAACACTTAGATAGCATTTGTCCATAGTGGTTCGTGGGATGTTTTGCAAATTGGTTGAGGTTTTTAACATACTTTGTTCAAATTCATTTTATGCAGGGCTTCCTCATTTAAATAGTCTTAATGACATAATTAATTCCAGCAACATATATGATCTGATAATAGTCCGACCTACCCGCTGTTTGGCAAATATATTCAAAGGGCATATGTTAGATAATTACATGCAAAGTTCACTAGATGGCATGCAGATAGTCACATACAGAAAGTGGCAAAAGTTAACATAGCTGTAATGTCAGCGCCGCTGGAGTTTGAATGGAAAGATTACTTTGATGCATAAGGGATGCCCCTCGTCGTAATGGGTCAAGATACATTTAAATCAATGACCGTAATGTTGGATTCATCGAAAACGAGTATGGTGTTAAACAACCCATTTTCATTGGTATATCTTATTTTATCAGCATGTGACAATATGTTCTAAAAGGAAAATGTTCCATGTAAATACATCCATCCATGAGGTAGACTCTAAGGTAGGGGCGATATATATCTACCATAGTGCTGTCATCCTGCCAGTCGGTCAGGCCGTGTGCCACAATGGCTTTCTAAATTTGACTATTTCTAACAAAGCCAGCGACGTAGCAAATCATCACGAGAAAATGAACAGAGATCGAATAATTTTACAGCCGACTGCAGTTCTATTCTTACTTGCTCAAATGCAGATGCTCTCTAAGAGAATCTAGATGCCAATATGTTCTGGAAAAGGATCCGTAAAGACCCTGTCTCTGTATGCTGCTCCATCAGATCCAGAATCCTTGCCTTGGCAATTGCAATCTTGTGCGTCCACCAGACCGGACAGGGCAGTCCTTCCGGAAAATTGGTGGAATTTAGATGCCATAAGAACCTGTCATCTGCATCTCCAGACGTATCTATAGAGTATATTATGTTAAATAATACTTGTATATGTTTAGGCGCTGGAAAGAGAAGCGGCACATGATCCGAGACAGGATAGTCCTCTTTACGGGAGTGTAAGAGGGCTTGCCACATGCACCCTCCGCCTCTGGACCTCCAAATAAATGTCTTTGAGAGGCCGGCAAGTTCATCTACCGCATTTGACGCAGTAACACATTTTGGAGAACATTTTGGAAATATACGACAAAAGAGAACTTTCTTTTACGGTGTCTCATCACCCGCCCTCCCTCCATAATGATGCGGTGGGATAATCTATGTGGCACTGGACTTCCGCAGCTCACCAGCATGAAACTAGACATAGTCAGGCATGCGTGCTGGAAATTATGAGATAAACTCCACATTGTGACAAAAAGGAGAGAATGTAGACCTCCCCCACCCATCCCCTATAAAAGACATTCCCACTACGTGCTCCCGTAGTAAAGATTTGCATGGAGAATTGTCATGCGGTTATTCTTTTGAAATATACACTATTGCAACTATGCTCAAGTTCAATACAATGCCACTGCTTATATTGGCTGGATACCTTTACTGCATTCATGATGTGCTTTATCAAGCAGAATGTAGGACATAACATCTCAGAGCCTCCAATTTGGAACCCACGCCACATTAATCAGTTCACAAATGTCGTCTGCAAGGAAACAAATCTACCTTTCATTTCACTCCTGCCAAAAGTGTCCTGGTACCTTCACCCTGCCAAACGTATCCTGATACCGCCACTTGGTTATGTACGAGATGGCCAAAACCGCTAGAATCTAAAATATATTCAATATTTCTCAAATATTAATATTTAGTATTTCCTAGCAGTGTGTTAATGTTCATAGCTGAAGACCTCCAAATAAGAAATGCTCAGAATATCCCCGCAATGTTGCCTTCGATTGCTATGTGGTAGCCATGGCTAGTAGCTAGCGAATTATGATTCCCAAATTACCACATTGACTTCCTCCAAATTTCCAGAGATGTATCTCTTCTTCTCTTCTGTGATGTCATCAAGATGGTCGCCAATAACAGGCTCTCATAGAGCCTTTCCTTTCTTTTATATAGATCCACACTGTATCATCACTTACTCAATCCCCTCAGAACTTGAACTTTTAAAACAAAGATCATGGGCAAATGAAGATGGCCGTCGACACACTTAACAAATAGCAGTCAATTTGGTTAGATAGGCTTCTAACTGGGTTTGTTTTGCCATGAGACACGATATATTTACAATAAAATATGGTTAAATAAATTCATTCTATGCCAAGAATTTGATCTTAGTGGGTCCTATAAGTATGCGAAGTTTCACTCTCGACGCCTATCAAATTACAAAATTCCGGCCAATATGAAAGAATATGACTGGCCTGTTGTAGCCATGACTGTATAGCTATGGACTAGCATCCGGGCACGTGTGTAAAGCCCGCCACAGATAATACCACTCCCTGATCGATATGCAGTGTTCCAGAGAAAACCTTTTGTAATTTTTGATGCCATCAAGATGCCCCTCCAATCCCCTTGCAACAGAGATTTTCCTTAAACAAATATGATTCTCTAACATCCATAGGCAAAACTTCCTGAGGTTTTCAAATTTAGACTCAGTTGTTTCAGAGAACATTGTTGAAAGGCTGACAATAATTGGCAAACGTACCAAAATGTAAGTACAATTTTAGATCTAGTCTCTAGTATTATGTGAAGAATCGTGTGGATTGGTTCCGCGATCATCTTAAGCTATTCATTTTATAATTAAAAGGAGGAGACGAAGAATGCTTTGCAAATAATAGGTTTAAGCAGCGCACATGTACATAATATTACGAAATTCAATTCTTCACCATTTCGGCTAAGAAGAAGAAGACGAAGAAGATGAAGAAGAGTAAAAAGAAGAAGAAGAAGAAGAAGAAGAAGAAGATGAAGAAGAAAAAGAAGATGACGTAGAAGAAGAAGAAGACGAAGAAGATGATGATGATGATGGTGGTGGTGGTGGTGGTGATGGTGGTGTTGGTGTTGGTGTTGGTGTTGGTGGTGGTGGTGGTGGTGGTGGTGGTGGTGGTGGTGGTGGTGGTGGTGGTGGTGGTGGTGGTGGGTCTGGTGGGTGTGATGATGATGATGATGATGATGATGATGATGATGATGATGATGATTGTGATGATGATGATGATGACTAATGCACATACCTGAGAACAGCAAACACTGCTATATGATAATTGCTGACGATATATGAGAGAAACATAACAGATATTATCACGTTGCACAACCATAATGGGCCTTGGACGAAAGGAAATATCAGGCTATTAAATAGAACAGCTCCAATGCAGACACCCAAATCAGAGACACCCAGGCTAAGTATAACACAGAACACTGGTGTCTTATAACGTTTATAATAGAGCAGGTACATCAGTAGCACACAGTTAGCGAGGATACCTGATGTATAAATGATATTAAATGCGTTGTTGGTTATCAATACTGGAAACGCTTCGAGAAAATCCCTAAATGCGTTGTCATTGGCGCTCGGTTCATTCCCAGGTGCATCACCGTATTCAGACCAGTTTCCAATCATCAGTGAAACAAGGAAATCATTAGGCGAGGTATAATTAGTATGCGTCATCATCATTGTTGTTCCAATCACTTCTTCTTGACACAATTCTTCTGTTTAGCTGTTTAATTAGCGCCTGATTGACGGTGAAATTGAGATGAATTGTTTAATTCTATGTATTTTGTAAACAATTTGACTGAAAGTTGTTGGTAGCTTAGCCATCAAAAACTTTTAGTCAAATAGTTTTCGAAATATTTAGCGAGTTCAAAGCTATAACCACTGGTTATTATGGCAGCAACTGTTTCCAGTCAAAATTTGTTATCAATTTGCAGCACATTTCCTAAGTCGTTGTACTTAAGTTGGGATGCCCGTATGTCATGGCGTAATTAGGTAAATTGCAAACAGGTAATGGAGGATTTCAGTTTTTCCATCAATCATATGACGTCATAATCAATTACGCCATGAACAATGTAGCCAAATTCATCACAAAAACTTAAGTCTTTACTATTTAATAACATGCTGATAAGCAACAGCACCCAGTCAAATTAGTATCAAAACATTCAACAGCTTACCTGTATAGTTCTCTGGAAAGTGAGGTTCAGCGAGTGCACAGATCGATCGATCCCAACGCAGGTAAAGCGTGGTTGGAGTTTAACTAGAGATGGGCGGGGAATAGCTAAAACTGGATTTCTCCATTGCCTATAATTGGCAAAAAATAACACAAAGTAGAACACATTCAGGAATTATTGCTAACTTATCAACCGAATTTCAGAAGCTGCATGCTTCATTCCAAACTAATGTCTACCAGTTTCTCCAGCCTGGCCAATGTTATATAGGGCTTTGTTTGGCAGGCATTATGTTCTGATGTAGAATACGGTAGATAAACTTTTCGCTTTAAACATCATTGCTGGAGAATTGGACTATTATGATAAAACACTGTTGCTTTCAAAGAGAAATTAATTGTGTACATTTATATATTCTAAGCGCGTATGTTAGTAGTCTTTTGATTGATTTTGATTTTTTCTAAACAATACCACACCTAGAGAGGCGTATTCTAATCTTAGTATCAGACTCTCGTCTTTGTATAACCGGGATTGCAGTTCTCCCTCCCTCACCATTAACTCTGTGCTGGCAAATTTTGGTTAAGAAAAACTAAATATGTGCTTATTGTATGCCCATTTGAAGACCAAGAGAGGACTATTTTTGGAAATTTCCCACTGGAATGACTGGCTTGGTAACCGAACCAGTCATTGCAGTGGCACGTTTTCAAAAACAGTCTGGTTTTGTCCTGTAATTGGATATTCACCCAGACCACTGCAGAGGCCGGGTTTGGCCGGATTCTGCATGGAATGGTTAATAATCTGCATATTGAGAGCGTCGATAACTTGATACAGTTTTGTGGGATCTGGGTCTGAAGTACAACTCTGAAGCGAAATACCAGATGTGAGACAATTCACCTTTCCAGCATATCCATCGATCATCTGACATCATATGACGTCATAATTAACTAAGTGACTTGTATGATGACGTTATAATCATTACGTCATGAATGATTCGATATAGACCGTCTTTAACGGTTAATTGCCCGCCACGTTTTATGAATTGCATGTCTACTATATAATAAACATTCTGTCGAATAATTTGAAACTAATTTGATTGGGCAGCAACACCGCCAAGTCAAATTAGTTTCAAAATATCCAACAGCTTACATGTATATTATACTGGACATTGATAGCCAGGGAGTTCAGAGATCGATCGATCCCAACACGGACCTAGTGTGGGTGGAGCTTAGATTGAGATGGGCGGCGAACAGCTAAAGTTGGAATTGTCCATACTAATGGCGGGGCCCATGTCGAGCTTTGACCTGCTCATTTTTCTGGTAACGCTCCGCCCACTATTTACAGGTCTTGGAATTGATTTAAATTCAAAGATTAAAAATTTCAAGGTGATTATAAAGGTTAGCTGTTGCGTATTGTGAAAGTAATTTCACCGGTGGATGTTGCTGTCTATGGCAACCGCACCTCTCATTCAAATTAGTTTCAAAATATGCAACATAATTCTTATTAAGTTGTAAATTCGTTAAAGGCATACAATTTGTACACTATTGACGGAATTTTCGATTTTCGTGACAAAGCTAGATACGCCATTATGATATTCACGTCAGTTAACTAGTGACGTTATTGATTATGACGTCATAAACGTAGTGACAGATCGGATCCCTCAATTTTCGGTCTCTTATCGTTATATGATGTGCAGAACTTGTCTTATTAACGAGTTTCACATGTTTTTGGGGGAGGGGGTCGACTCAGCGGCGATACTGTTATTTAATGTTAGGAATTATGAAACTACCGCACTGCTTGGTGTGGCAAGTTCATCAACCATGCGCAACTTGTGAGTGTACGTTTAAGAGTGCGGTTTAACTAGCTTTGCCCTAAGATTATAACATTATTTTTAATTTATGAACACATGGTCGATGTGTGGTGTCCGCGCCAATAGGTTTCAGTACCCGGAAGTGTGCATTCTTCTTATTACGTCACAATTGTGTGTTCATGATGTAATCATTTCTTGTTTACCAACAATATTCTTTTTTCCCCTTTAACAAGCAAGGTGAAGACAGACGCACGTCATCGCTTAAGATGGATATACCGTAGTTTATTATTAGGGAATGTGATATTAAGGCACTTCTGGGTGTAGAAACCACAGCAATTGATGAATTCAGTTTAAAGGTCAATAAAATGTCCTCATAATCAACAACGTCACATGTAGGCCGACGCCATAATCAATTACGTCATGAATGACTCGATTTAGTCAGTCTTAGCGCTTAATTGTCCGCCGGGTTGTATGAATTGTATGTCTATTTAATAAACATACTGTTTAAATTTTTTAAACTAATTTCACTGGGCGTTGCTGTTGCTATATGCATCAACAGCACCCAGTCAAAGTAGTTTCAAAATATTCAACACCTTACCTGTAAAGTTTTCTGGCAATTGAGATTTAGAGGCTGCAGGGACCCCAACACGGGCAAAGCGTGGGTGGACCTTAGCTAGAAGTGGGTGGTGCATAGCTAAAACTGGATGCCTCCACGCTGACAATCTATTAGACTGTATCTAGATATATATGAGTCCGTGTAATACTGTTGGCGTACATACAGTACATATGGTCTAGGTTTGGAGTCAGCTGTAGAGGAGGCGGTAGCTCAGGCGATAATGGGCAGAGCTGTGGAACCGGCGACCCAGGGATCACGTATCCGTTCGGCCAACTGGCAATCGCTGGAAACATAGGCAATCTCCTTCACTCCTCGCTGCCTCTCTCCACCCAGGAGTATAAATGGGATACCAGTGTAAAACTGGGGATGTTACCAATGATAGACGGAAATAAAACCAGCCATGAATGGCGTGAATGGGACCTGGAATTAGGGGCTCGATAGACGCCAACCAAACAAATAAATTCCGCTGTGGAACCAATGATTCTCTCAGGTGCAATATATGCTAGGATAGAAAACGGTTCCTGCCATATCATGTTGTTAATCTAAAAGGAACCTTGCAGGTAGGTGCCCTTCAAAATGCTAGTGCTGTAGGTCGTTTTATTTACTCCATCAATGGCGCTTAAGTATATTATCTAACTGCCAATTCTTCTTTATGGATAGCATTTATCTGCTTTCATTCAATTTGTTTGATGACTTTGTTCTGTCGTATCGCAGGATAACATACTGCTCTTTCTTCCTCATATAACAATCTTGCATTTTTCTTCCGGACACCGTGGCAAAGGCCTCAAATACAGTAAGCTCAGGAAGTGCCTTCCAGACATCCTACCGTGTTATTTACAAGGTCTCCCGAATATAGAAACGGTCTGACATCCAGTAAATGCGTGGCAGGGGTCTTATTCATAAAGAATACGCAAAACATTGCGTTGCGTCTGCTTTGCGTGTGCTTACAGGGGAGATTGCAAGCATGCCTATTTAGCGAAGCGTTGTTTGCATACAGCTCTACGCAAGGTCCACTCTATTTGCACGACCGCCTGCCAATGTGCGGAGATTGCGTGGGGATATATAGGCCATTGTACAGTTACACCTATCTGTTATCGGCCCTTGCTTTTGCGCCACATAATGACTATATTTTACGATATGTGGCCATAAGACCGCATGTCTTAGAAATCGCTATCATGTGGTCTTAGAATCATTTAGGCATACTATTGAAAACGAGTTGTATTATGGTATTAACAGTCTTTAGTGGCCACGTTTACATAACCCCTAGATGTGTCCGTTATAGACAGGTTTGACTGTGTAGAATTATTTGTAACTTTGTTTAAATCTGCACATTCACAGGAGAATGCTTGGAAATAAAATTAAAATGTGAATACTTGTAGAGGTCTAAAAAATGGTGTGACAAGATGTAATAATATGAAATAAATGTTACCATACGATGATTTCATTACGTATATCTATTTTAACTTGTGAAATTAAATTAGAGATGCGACTCATACGAGTCACTAATTCAAATTCACACCTAAAAATAGAATAATTATTTATACGGAATGAACTCATCATAATTATGTTAAGATTTATTTCGTTTCATTACATTTAATCACACAATTTGAGCCTCTAAATATATACAATTTTAACAATTGTGTATTCGGATACTCTATAGCGTAAAATAAACAGATCTTGAACTGTCATCTACTGCTGCTATTACTGTAGCTGCTATTCCTGCTGCTGCTATTTCCACTGCTGCTATTTCTACTGCTGCTATTGCTACTGCTTAAAACAACAATTGAGATGCACTGGTGGCATTCCTTAGTTACAATGGCCTATTTGTTACAAATACGGCTTTCAAGCAACATGGACGAGACACATTAATGATCGCAAGGCCCCACAAGGTGCCAAGGCTACAACAGCTGTCTTCAACCAAATAAACTTCATACTATGCAAGACAGGTGCAAAACCCTTACTCCGGAACGCTCGTTCGTATGGAGGCACATACCTTAATTCTGACCATAAGCCGGTCATTACACGCCTCCATATGAACCAGCTCTACCTAATGTATAAACGCCATACCAGGCAAGAGGGTAGAGTCACCTACAACCTACCAAAGCTCATCAGCGACGCTGACACTCGAATGTCATACAAAAAGCCATCGGGGAGTAGATAGCTAACATCGATGTCAGCTCCGATCCAAATGAAGCCCTAACCAAAATACTGAAATCTAGGGAATCATCCGCTACCAGCACCATAGGTGTTCTTAAAAACAACCAAACTAGGTATACTGACGGCACTCTAGTAGTAAAACTGTCAGCAGAGCAGAAAGCATTGCAGCTGCGCATTTATCAAATTGGCCAACATAAAGACCACACCAAACTAGGTCGGGAGCGCAATATTATTCTGCGCCACATTAACTGCCACGGATGACTGTCACAAAATGTTTCGGGCAGCCCGAGCCCTAAGAGTTACTGACTACACACCACCACTCACTGTACACAATTCTGAAGGACACTTTATCGGGACTGATCAGGGAAAAGCCGAGACGATCGGAGAATGGGTCAAAGAACAGTTCACTGACAACGATGATGGGCCCATGCACCCGTTCTCAGGACACCCCAGGCCATTACTAACACCAATTAAAACAGCAGAAGTTGAGAAGGCACTTTTAAAGCCCTGAAAAATTGGCATGCATCTGGACCTGATGGCATGAGCGATGAACTATTAAAATATGCAAGTGGCATTATCTCAAAACCGATCACGCACCTGATCAATTCAGCTTTTATGCACCACCTTCCCATCGATGCTGTAGGCCAAGGCAACCTTATCGCACTACCCAAGCCCAAAAATCCACCTGGGCTCCCAGCCAATCTGCAGCCCATTGTGCTCCTTAACAGCATACGTAAAATCCTATCCAATGTTACTATTTGCCGCATCCGAGACAAGATAGATTACTTCAGCGGATCACGTCAAAGTGGCTTCAAACGTGAACGCAGCTGCGCAGACATTGTATGGGCTCAACGCATGCTTGTGTCAGTAGTCATGGCCAAACACTGGGACGTCCCCAAAATGGGCATTGATATGTCACGAGCCTTCGACACAATTAAACGCTCAAAGATCCTAGATGTACTACACCAGGCCAGTTGCAATGAAGATGAGCTACGACTAGTGGAACTACTGCTTGCAGACACCAAGTTGAGAGTACGAGTGAAGTCAGTGAAATCTCTAGAGTTTGAAACATCAATCGGCTCCCCACAGGTAGATGGTCCATCTCCGGTGCTTTTCACCTGCTACTTTGCTGCCGGATCGAAATCTGTGTGGGAAATGTCCGCAAGACCAACCCCCCCCCCCACCCCCCCCCCCCAGTGCCAATACTGGGCATGCCGCTAGAGATGGAATATGCTGACGATGTGGACTTTATAGACGAGGAAAAGAAACCACTCGACGAACTTCTCCCAATAGCTGCAAGCAAACTAAAAATTGAGAATCTCTTTATGAATAAATCCAAATCAGAGTTCACCCACTTATAACTATCGACAAAGCATGAAACTATAGAAAATGACGTCCTACTTCGTGGCGGGGAACCATGGAGGAAAAGTAAAATCCTTGGCTCACTGCTTTGCAGTACTGCTGACATTTCTGCTCGCTGCGTCACGGGGAACATAGCTTTTCAGTCCTTCTGGAAGCTATGGATTCGTAGATCAAAGATTCCCTTGATAAAGAGGCTGCGTTTATACAATGCAACCTGCGTATCCGTGATGCTGTATAACTGTAACAGCTGGGCAGCTCCAAAGGCAGCTCTAGGCAAACTCGATGCCTGCCACGCAAACACCTACGCACCATCACGGGACACCGATGGTGAGACAGCATAATCTCCAACGATGCACTATGCAAGATGTGTAATACGTCGCCGTTGTCTGTTAATATCACCCAGCAAAGATGGTCCATGTTTGGCCATGTGATAAGGATGACAGAAGATACACCATCATAGAGACCCTTGGAATTCGCTCTACTCGGAGCCAGCAAATACAAAGCCAGGAGAGGACGTCATTGCATAAATCTGCTAAGCGTGTTACGAGGCGACATCAAGAAAGCAGGACTCGGAACACTCAAGTCAAGAATGGATCTGAGGAAGCTAAGGATTTCTGTTTTTCGACAAGACACAGTGGACAAAAGCGAAGAAGAACTGATTGCAGCTGTAGGATGTTTATATTACTACAGCCGCAGAATACAGTAATCATACAATGATGAAGATAAGTACGTCACTAACGGATAATTGAAGACGGACTATGCGTTGTTGTACGAATTGTATGTCTTTACTATTTAATAAATATTCTGTTGAATATTTTGAAACTAACTTGACTGGGTGCTGTTGTTTGCTTTCAAAATATTTAGCATGTCCAGCCATATAGCCACTTGACTATGTCGTCTGCAAAACATTCAACAGTTTACCTGTATGGTTTTCAGGAAATTTATAGTCAGTGAATTCGGAGATCGATCGATTCCAACACGACGAAGTGTGGGAGGAGCTTACCTAGAGGTGGGCGGGGCATAGCTAAAACTGGAAAGGCCCATTAGCTAGACCTATGACAGACCCCAGAGGGCATGCCGGTGCTGGTGAGATTCCGATATGGTACCCCCGTAGCAGTATCTGAAAACTCTTCGTGAAACTATTTTATTTCAAATTTTCATGCAGATCTACTAGCAACAACCTCAAGATAAATCAGTTTCAAAATATCTCTTAGAATGCGTATTAAATAGTAAAACAGTATAAGCGCCCTATCGCATCCATCTTAGACAAAAAGAAATTATGTTTAAACCAATTTATGCCTATAAATGTATACAATTCTAAGAATTTTTATTTTAAAGCTTCTGGCGTGAACATGCGCCTTTAAATGTGCTGATTAATAAAACTAAATATTGACCACTTTAGCCCGTCCTACACAAATATGTTATGAGTTATTTGTGTCGCGAGTTCATAACTTATTATACACCCCATGATCCTAATCGCCTACATTACATTTCGAACCAGAAAAAAATAAACATGTCTTCGAAATCTGCATAATGTATGAAATTCAAATTTCGTTGTCAGCAACAGTTCCGAGTAAAGATTAGTTTCCATATGTTCTAAACATGTCTGGTCTGACTGTGTTAAAAATTGAGAACTGGGATCCTGGACCATCATGTATGAAATGGTTAATGTCGAAATATAGTCCGGCGTTTCGTTTGTCCTAGATCCTAACCCGTGTGCTAGATAACTAGACGACCAGATCTAGGTTATAATAGCTTACATTTTCGATGATCTTAGTATTTATTTTACACCGAGATCGCTATGCAGAGATACATGGGTGAGGTTAGAGGGTTTCCTTTTTAATCGCATGTCGCTAACAAGGGCGTGTTCTTACAGAGAGTTAATCAGGAATAAAGCAATACTTCAGGATGGCGTTATTCCGGATTAAGGCTCTAGTGAGAACACGGCCTAATGCCGCGTTTTGGAGTAGACGGTTAATCCGGTCTAACACCATACTTCAGTATGGCGTTACTCCGCGTTAACCCTCTAGCGTGAACATAGCCTAAGCTTTTGAGATGAAATTGCGGACTTAATGGTGAAGGACGGAAGGATCTATTCTGTTACTCAAGTATCTGAGGACATAATCAATGGAGGAAACCAATTTCTCAGTGAATCATATGATGTCATAATCAACTACGTGACGTGTAGTCTGACGTCATAATCAATTGGTTTGTTCGGTGGTAAACGCTTAATAGTCCGTCAGGCTGTACGAATTGTATGTCTTTCTTAGTTAATAATAATAATAATAATAATAACAATAATAATAATAATAATAATAATAATAATAATAATAATAATAATAATAATCGTTATTTATTGAGGGTAACACTTCAAGTACACGGCCTGATCTAGCAGAGGCCCTCATTAACATATACACATAATTTTATACAATATGTACACATTTATACATCTATGTACAGACAAGGAACTTACGGAATGTATTTCTATTTTGTATCATCAATTCTTTCCTTTTTTTGGTTTTTTTTATCTTATAATCATATAATATTCTGAATGTATTTTAGAGTAATTTGAATAAAAGCTACTGATGCTTTCAACTTCAGCATGTTCCAATCAAATTAGCATTGATATATTCAGCATTGTAAAGTAAATTCCTTTCTTTTCTACTGAAATGCTTTGGAAACATGCAAGAAATAGAAATAACGATATTTTTATGAGCTAAAATATAGAAACTAATTCTCAATTTCGTAGACAAATACAGCTAAGCACATTATAACATACGATTATACATACATACAGAAACAATAGATTTAGTAGAATTATTACCATTACCCACGCCGTCGAATGTCTTAACCCTTTAGTGACTAAATTTGACAGAAAAACTTCGATTAGGCCTATCTATGGTGAAATGTCCATTTCCAGAATAAAACAATGCCATTCTTGGAAATTTATCACCGGAAAGACTGGCTCGATTATCGCGACAGTCATTCCTGTCATAAATTTTCAGAAATAGTCCTCTGGACTGCAAATGGTCATTTCTCTAGCCCATTTCATGGAATTGTCTCTAGGCTTGTGCATTTATCGGTCAAAGAGCGTAAGAATCACCAAATTTGACATAGCAATTCATAATGTAGGATAACATTAGAAGGTTCCATCGAAGGTTTGCATCTTAAAGGTTAATTAGGCATATATAGGCTACTGAAATAAAGAACTTACCAAAGCACACGCACTCTCAATCACACACACTCACTTCCACATGCACACAAACTCATGTACATACACTCTCGTGGGTTTACATCCAATATAGTAGGTGTACGCAATATATTGTCTCCAACATCTAACCATTTCAACACTAGTATTAGAACTCAAGTCATACTGTTAAGCTGTTGCATATCTTAAGCGTAATTTGAACGAAAGGTCTTGATACCTTCGGCAGCAACACTATCCAGTTAAATTAGTATCAAAATTATACAGCAAGGAAACATATTTTGTGTCTAGATTTCGTGCTCTAATGATAAAGAATCGGGAAAATTGAAAGATATACAATAGATATATTCATCACAAAGTAAGCATTTGGCCCGTAATTGTGCACAATCACATAAGAATGTGACGGAAAATAGTATAATACAATTTCACAATGCATACACAAAACTATTTACCGTAGAAGTATTTTCCATGCATGTACTATATGACTATCCTTAAATTCTAACCTAAGTTAATAAACATACTGTTGAATATTTTGAAACGAATTTGACTGGGCGCTGTTGCTGCCATGCAACAACACGCAGTCAAATTAGTTCCAAAATATTGGATTCATCCATTACGTCAATATTTAGCTGATGTGGCAATCATAATGGTGTATGGAGCTCAGTCATGAACATCAACATATCCGTCAAGTGTACGAATTGTATGTCGGTGATTGATTAACAGTAACATCCTCGGTCGAATTAGTTTTAAATAATTCACCATCTTTCTTGTATCATTACATTGAAAATGGGATTCTTTGAATACAGGGTATAAAGTATATAAATTGATACCAACACACGTACAAATTACGCAAAGCCTGGTTAACATTGGGCGCGGTATTGCTAGAAATTTACTCCCCGTCGTCTAAGTTGGTACACCACTATATATGTTCAGTAATGTAGCCCTACCAAGGCAACACGTTTCTAGCTGCAGGTCTGGCGGCTACTGCTCTGTCCGTGTAATGGCAAGAGAGTAACTGTAGAGACAGACAGACAGTCTTACCAACCGACCAATCGCCCAACCGACCGGTTGGTTGACCGAACGACTGATCGGCTGACCGAGCGACTGACCAACCTTACGTCTGAATGGCAGACCGAACGATTGATCAACGCACGGCGTGTCCGACGGACTGACCATTCAATTGCCCGACCAACCGACTAAACGACAGACCGCCCAACAGTCTGACGGACCCACCAATCAACTGACCAACCAATTCACTGACGGACTGACAGACCGACCGACTGCAATGAGAGACATCGCCATGAAGCAAATTGAACATAAACACTACCACAAATCATGAATGTACTTCTTTACATATCATAAGACTTCGTCTTCTGCCCAATGGATGATTCCAGTTTGTCTCTGTATTCTATCGTTTCTCTAATCTATCCTTATTGCTACTATCCTGTTAATTTCTCCTACTTTTCAAACCTCTGTCGCCTTCATGCTGATACTAGTGGAACTCCTTGTGCTGAGCATGCATCCATGTTGGTCCCAAAATGCAGCATACTTATTTCGTCTTCTTCGACGTACCCTATCGACTATGGGTAATGATTTAGCTAGTTATCGTGCGGCAATTGGGTTGTTTGACCTCTGTTTTTTTCAAAGTCATCGGTCAAGGAGGCTGCAACGCTCTTATCCATAATATTTTACATTGTTTCCGTGGTGTTTATCGTACTATTCATTTAATGTCAATTCCTATTTATTGGCAGAACATAATGTCCATCTTACTAGCATTCTCCATATTCCTTCGTTTAGCTGGAGATGTAGAATCAAATCCAGGTCCTGCATGATGATCTTTCTATTGTCCACTTAAATGTATGTGGCATAAGAGATAAAATTCATCTTGTTGAGGCTAACGTTTCCAATTTTACTATTATTGCCATTACTGAGAGCCATCTCACAACTATTAACAATAATATCGTTAAGCTCCCAGGCTTCCAGGAACGTTATCGCAGAGACCGTCACCAGGCGGT
>CM067375.1:29837743-29852743 GCA_034401795.1 Chaetoderma sp. LZ-2023a | reverse complement strand
AAGTAAAAAATCTATGTTTTAAAAAATTGTAAGACTGGATTGATTGGCTCGATAACCGAGGCAGTCATTCCAGTGCTAAAATAAAAATAATAACTTCTTGGTCTGCAAATGGACATTTTCTCAGGAAATTCATAGCTTTTCTTGGACATTAAAGTGTTTTATTCAAGTTGTGTGGTTGAGATCCTTCGATCACACCACCCAGCTGACTTGAAATTTGCTGTCATTGCTGCGTTCTGAGTTGAAAACTGGCCTATTGAATGGGCCAAGGAATATACAAATTTTATGAAACGGCAATTATAGTTGCACCGGCAAGAGCGATTGATCAAATATTACAATATACAGTATATCATCATCATCCTAGCACTAGAATATGCAGTCGATGGTACATCATCGCAATCCCACACGCTTTCGTCAACTTTGACGACGTTATGCACTCCGACGTAATGCATAACCTAATGCAAACATCGTCTCGCAATCTACAATCATATGAGTAACCCACAAAGCAAATTTGGTTTCAGAATTCCACCAACTGTGCCCCAACGCCCCCAACGCCCTCAACCCCAGCTCCCTACCATCATCCTAAGTGAGCCTAATGTAAATATTGCCTCACAGTTTGCAATCATATGGGTAACTGTTATACCTTTCTGACCAACACCGCGCCACCCATCCCCGACCCCGCCCCAAGGCGATCCCTTCCTCACCCACTCCCTGGGAACGGCGCCTAATAAAACTGTTGTCTTGCAGTTCATGCGAATTTTGCTCTCAACCATATTTTTGTTGTAAATATTTCGTGACTAACATCTCGCATTAGCGTGTTTATATTTCAGAATCAGATATTCAGATCAATCAAAGGACATGGATGGTACCAGGTTGCATTTCGACTGAACACTAGTCCTGCTGCATCTCATTTACAAACTCACCAGCCAGGACTTGAGTAGATGATCGCTTTGTCATACTTAGCATGCTTAGAGTGGAGTGCTTTAGATCGCTTTGATGGACATTTTATCTTCTTCTTCTTCTTTTCGATCGCTGGTATCACACTTGGATAGCCGTTCTCAAGATGAAATCTGTGGTTTTCTGCAGTTCTTCCACAGGCCCATACAGCTTTTCAAGAAAAGAGGTTGACAAAGGACACATCTCTTCTCTCAGCAGCTGATACGTACTGCAACATTGAAGTATGTGCTCTGTGGTCTGTTCTGCTTCTCCACAAGGACAAGCCGGCGATGTCGTAAGGTGGGACCGCCTGTACATGTATTGGTTTAGTCAGTTATGTCCAGTTCTGAGACGAAAAATGGTCACTTGCTCTGGCCTCGAGAGATGATGGTAGGCATCTTCTGATTGAGGTGTTCTATAAAGTGACTTGATGATAGTCTTCATCTCTGTATGTGTAACCATGTTTTCTGTCTGATTCTCTTCTGCACCCACCTTTGCCATCTTGTCTGCTTCCTCATTTCCTTGGACTCCACAGTATGAGGGGATCCACTGCAATGCCATCCGAAAGCATTTGATGGTTTGTAGTGCTTCTTCAAGTTGTGGCAGCTTACCTTTGGTGATAGCCTCAAGGACGAGCGGGCATCAGATAAAAAGACAATCCGTGCAATAGGGTCTGCTGTTCTGCTGATGGTATTAGCTGCATGGACCAGTGCTTCGACTTCAGCTCTGTAGTTTGTGCAGTGTTTGCCTGTCGGTATTGCAGCTGACTCATGTTGTCCATTTGGATACTGTATGTGCAGTCCGGCACCTCCGTTCCTAATTGCATCTTTGGCTGATCCATCTGTGTAGATCCTTATCCATGTCTCCTGAGGGTACATTTCTTCCAGCATGGCTAGGGTCAGGGCCTTCTTACTCACATCACTGTGTTCATCTTTGGTTGTGAGGTGAGGTACTGTGGTGCGAATAGCTATGCTCTCTAGTTTGTTTTACCAGGGTGGAGGATCAAGGGTGTGGTTTGGGTCTTCTATTTGTTCTGGCAACATTTCTTGGTGTTTCCTTTGAAGTGCTTTTGTCTCTTTCGCAAAACTTCATCTTTTAAGTCTTCCTGATGACAGCTGTGCTTGCCTGATCTTCATCGGGTGGTTGTTGAATGATTTGAACTTTGCAGCTTGGATCAGTGCTTTGCATTCCATTCCTTTACTAAGTGGGGGGATGCCTGCTGTCTGCTCCATTTTTTCTATTGGTGTTGATCTCATTCCACCAGTGATGATGCGCGGTGCCTGGTTTTGTACTCTGTCGAGGTTCTTTTGATGAGATTTAGCTGCTGTCATCCATGAGCTCGATCCATACTCAAGGTGTGGGCGTACGGCACCTAGGTAGATGGTCTTGAGGATCCTTTCATTGGCACCCCACTTTGTTCCTGCCAGCTTCCTCATGATGTTTAGCTTTCTTCTGGCCTTTGCCTCTGCGTTCTGGATGTGCTCCTTCCATGTTAATCTTCTGTCATAGGTGACTCCCAGGTATGTCTGCTGGTCCTCGTACTCGAGTGGAGTACCGCCCAGTGTCAGATTGCCAACCTTGGTTTTGGTGGACGGTGAGAATAGCATGGCTGATGATTTTTCTGTGTTGATTGTAATACACCAGCGATTGGCCCAAGCTGTAATTCTGTCCAAGGCGAGCTGCATTCTGTACGTGGCAGTCGTTGTGTACTCCTCGGTGCACCAGAGTACGAGGTCATCTGCATAGAGGGCTGCTTGGATCCCATTGGGCAGCTCTGCTACAATGTCATTAATGAAGAGTATGAACAGAGTTGGTGATAATACTCCGCCTTGTGGTACCCCTTGTCTCAGCAAAACATTCTGTCCAGATTGTCCATCCACCAGCACCCTAGCTCTGCGATTGTGTAGGTATGACTTGGTCCATCGGAACATGTTGCCACCGATGCCTGTGCGCCGGAGCTTCACGAGGAGGCCATCCTTCCACACCTTGTCAAATGCCTTCTGCAGATCAATAAAGGCAGCTAGCATCACCTTCTTGGCTTGAAAAGTGCCCTCTATGACCTGTGCAAGATGTGTTGTTTGATCTTCTGTGCTCCTGTATCTTCTGAAGCCAGCCTGCTCTGAAACTATAGTGTTCTCCGACTCCAGGTACCACTGCAAGCGCTGGTTGGCGATGCGCTCCATGGTCTTGCATATGCAGCTTGTAAGACTGATAGGACGGTAGCTCAGCACTTTCGTCTTGTTCTTCCCTTTTTTCAGAATAGGAGTCATTATGGCTTCCTTCCAGCACTGAGGAACCTCTCCATTGGTCCAACTGAGATTAAAGATATCTAGCAACTTGCGGAGAGATGCATTACCAGGTGTTGGATCATTTCATTCGCAATGCCATCTGGCCCGGGAGATTTCTTCTTCTTCAATTGGCGGATAGACTTCTTCAGTTCTGCTAAACTAATGTCAACTTTCATTGCATCATGAGTGTTGGGGTCTGTTCTTTCCTTTTGCTCTTTTCTAACCTCTTTTTGACGCATTCGTGGTATAGAAATGTTTCTTTCTTTTGCATATGCCTTCGCAAAGGCATCTTCAGCCATCTTTCCTGACAGTGTTTGTCCATCTTCTTCAAGAGTAATCTTCTCTCCCCCGACACCCTCATCATTCAGTGCTTAGTCAGTCTCCATAGCTTTGTTGTGTCTCTCTCTAAATTAAACCCTGCCGTCTTTTCCCTCCAGCTTCTTCTTTTTGCCTCCAGCATGGTCTTTAGATACCTGGCTTTAGTTTGTTGTAGTGTGAAGTGGTTTTCATGACAGGGATTACCCTCTGCATCTTCTCTGGCCTTGTCTAGTTTATCATGTGCTGCTTGCAGTTCTGTTGTCGGGTAGGGGCGGTAGCTTTTCATGAACCCTCGAGGAATCGCTTCGTTAGCAGCCTCGAGGATACTTGAATTAAATTCCTTGACCGCCTTGTTGATGTTTCTCCCTTCTACTGCTATATTTTGGGTAAGCTCATTGGAACGAATGCCGAACAGACTCCAATTTGCCTTTTTGTAGTTCCACCTTGGATGTTGAGGTGCACTTGTTGAAATACTTCCAGAAAGAGAGAGGAGGACTGGGCGGTGGTCGCTTCGTCCTAACTGCGAGCCGACCACTCTACTGAGGTTTCTGTGAATGTCTTCTGTACAAAATGCCAAGTCCGGCGTTGTTGTGGAGTGCCACCGGCGCGAGTAGAAGGTAGGCTGATCTGTGTGATCGTTGACAAGTAGAAGGTGCTTTTCATCTTGCCATGCTTCAATGTCTTCCCCTCGTGTATCAAGTGTTCTGTATCCCCAGCTCTGAGACTGGCTATTAAAGTCTCCCGCAATGAGGAAGTGGCAGTCCGGGACCTGGATTGTGTCAAGTGAAAGATTCTTGTCATTAGGGCAGTAATAACTGACAATGTCAATCACAGAGTTGCTGGTTGTTACCTTGATCTTGATATATTCTGCTGCTTCCATAAAGGTTTTGATCTGGCTGGCGTTCACGCTGTTTCGGACCAAGGTGATCACCCCGCCTTTCTTTCTTCCTCTTCGATCACACCGGAAAATCTGGTAACCTCTGATCTTAAATGGTTTTCCTTCTTGCAGGTGTGTCTCTTGGATGCAGCAGATATCAATGTTGTTTTCGTACAGGAACTGTTCGAGCTCTGATTTCTTGTTGGTAACCCCTTCTGCGTTCCAGTGCATGATGTTGCTACTGGGGTTCTCTTTGGGTTTGGTCTTCTCTTTCGGTTGGCCAGTAGCTCTCCATCCTCGTCTCCTGGCTCCACAAGACGAGTTGATGGGACCTCCAGTAGCTGAGGGTGGGCTCCTTCGAGGCGTGGAGCCCGGTGCTGCACCTGCCTGGCGGATCCTCACAGGGCGAGCACCATTTCGTTTGATTCGATCTCCAAGTGTCATTCATTTGCGTTGTGCATAATGCTCTGGTTATCCCCTCCAAATGTCTGGATTTACAGCAAGTGGGTTATATCCCTGCGCCACGTTGAGGCCGAGCATATAGTCTTAAACAGGGGGACATTTTATCTGATTACACCTACCGACATACAACTACAACATACTCGAGACATTCTATGTGACCCGTTTAGTAATTGCTGTCGTGCACTAAGCAAATAAAATAGTTTTGAAACTATTAAGCGAGTTTTATATTTTATCATCTCGTGCATTTCGCATGGCACGCTAAGTCATGTAATATAAAACCTTTGAATGCTGAAATTCCAGTATACGGTATATTTTCAAGATAATGCCACAGTTAACCAATTAACCCTTGGAATCCCAGTGGCTCAATTTCATGATAGCTATGCGGAAAAGCTGTGGAATATTTTGGGATCAATTCTCATGGATCCTGCTGCTTCTTATGGCAGTAAAAACTCCTAGTCAAATAAGCTAGAAAATGTTCATCAGATTATTTATTAAATTGGAACTGGTTTTTATCCAGATGCAAAGTGGGTGATATTGTGATTGGTGCTTGTCACCCCCCCCCCCCACCCCCTCTTCCCCCCCCACCCCCCCCCCCCACCACCACCCACACATCCCCCACCCAACCGCATGCTCCTACACCTATGCAGGGGGCAAGGTCTAGTTTGAGCAAAATCTGTCTATTGCCCATAGTTATTTCACCCCTAAAAAGCTGACATTCATTGACAAGATGGTTTTCAGTGTATCACCAGAAAATATCTCGACACATTTAGTTCAAATTCCAATGGGCCGTTCTGTTTTAGCTATGCACCGCCCATCTCTAGTTAAGCTCCACCCACATCACGCTTGTGTTAGGATCGATCGATCGCTGAACACCCTTACTATCAATTTCCAGAAAACTATGCAGGTAAGCTGCTGGATATTTTGAAATTAATATGACTGGGTGCTGTTGCTGCCTAAGGCAGCAAGAGCTCCCAGTCAAATTAGTTTCGAAATATTCAACATCATGTTTATTAAATAGCAAAGACACACTTCGTACAACTTGTCAGACTATTCGAATCATTCATGACGTCATAATTTTGACGTTAACCTACACGTCACTTAGTTGATTTTGGCATCATATGATGGATGGATGGATAAACTGGACAGGTGAATTGGTATACGGATAAAAGTTTCTGACAAAACATCAGATGTATCAGTTCTAATCATGTTTCAACAAAATGGAGTTTCCAGATGTGAAATGAGTATGCCACCTACTGTGGTTAATATTTTGTCTCCATTCAAATTATTTTAAAATATTCAAGATAATATTTATTATCCTTTAAAATAAGTGTTGAAATTTAATACTTTTAAAGGCTTAAAGATGTTATGAGGACTAGATACCCGATCGCTCTGATTAACTCGACAATCACATTACAGATTCTCCTTTACTAGAAGAACAAAATGCTTTTACAATTTTTGTAATCGGCCCAGCCAAAGCTGAGATAAGCATATAGCAACCACCTTGACAACCAAACGTTTTTAGCTATCGCGCTAGAGTTGTGACGTCACACCGGGATGACACCAATTCCTATTAGTCTAGATTATTATCTCGGGGAGCATAGCTAGGCTCTCTACTGCTGCGCGTATTAGGCACCTATGCACCTATTCTTTGACAATTCATTGTTCACACAAGGACACTACATTGTTCGAGATGCACGACAAAGGTTCAATAATATCGACGTTGATGATATTTTTGTTGATTAAAATTTAAAGGACAGACCTCATGGTCACGGTGCTTCACATCACAATTCTAACGTATAGGCCTGTTAGAGGTGACAGTAACATCGGATTTCGTGTACGTGAATTAGGCTATATTTAATCAAACCCAAACTGTGGCACACACACACTTCTTGGAATACAATTCTACAAATGCATATATATGTTATCTTTCTGGATTGACTGCAGAGATTTTGCCTATATGATAGGCATGCATGTACACAACTTTTTAAATGATATGGTTAAGTAGGCCGACACTGCTCAGTGCACGTACGATCGCAATTTACCATTGTGTAGGCTTATGAATAAATTTATGATTGCACTATAGCAGTTACTCCAGTTATGTGTTTAAAGTTAACTAAAATGTCGGGTAAATATAAATCTAATGAAAACCAATCTATTTGCGTATAGTACACGGTACACGGTTTGTTTACAATTTAGGCAGCGGTCGAGGTGCTTAGTGATGCTTTCACTGCCGTCCGCACGCTTATGGTACCACTGTTGAATGTTTTGAACGTAACTGGGTTGGATTTCAACCCAAATTTTGTTCAAAATATTCAACATAACGTTTCTTGTATCGTGTTCATATGGTTCTAACTACCATATTTGTGTTTTTTGCTTTGGAAGCATTTAAACTTATTTATGAGCTGTACTGTAAGTAAAGATAATACGCTAGCGACCTCTGAACATCTGTCAGTTCACCTACCTATTTAAAATGTGTTCATCCGCTACAGTTTTGCTTTTTCATAACATTGAAATATGAGTGTATGCTACTTCAATACATGGAAGAAGTTGGTTTGAAAACGATATAGTTCATATGGTTGTCGCAGGCGTGACCCCCCTCCTCCCCACACACACACACACACACACACACACACACACACACACACACACACACACACACACACACACACACACACACACACACACACACACACACACACACACACACACACACACACACACACACACACACACACACACACACACACACACACACACACACACACACACACACACACACACACACACACACACACACACACACACACACACACACACACACACACACACACACACACACACACACACACACACACACACACACACACACACACACACACACACACACACACACACACACACACACACACACACACACACACACACACACACACACACACACACACACACACACACACACACACACACACACACACACACACACACACACACACACACACACACACACACACACACACACACACACACACACACACACACACACACACACACACACACACACACACACACACACACACACACACACACACACACACACACACACACACACACACACACACACACACACACACACACACACACACACACACACACACACACACACACACACACACACACACACACACACACACACACACACACACACACACACACACACACACACACACACACACACACACACACACACACACACACACACACACACACACACACACACACACACACACACACACACACACACACACACACACACACACACACACACACACACACACACACACACACACACACACACACACACACACACACACACACACACACACACACACACACACACACACACACACACACACACACACACACACACACACACACACACACACACACACACACACACACACACACACACACACACACACACACACACACACACACACACACACACACACACACACACACACACACACACACACATTGACCCGTACATGCATCTACATTATTATTATACAAACACATTGCCAAAAGCTTATAGGTAAACAATTATATTCTAATCATTAATCATACTGACACACTTATTGTAGATTCGTAATCTTCAGAAAAAGTTGTAACTGCACTCTGTAGCCTATACATTTAGATTTGAATAATAGTACAATTATAGCCATCGTCAACCTCTCCCACCAACCTCGATCACCACGCTCACATCCATCCATCCCAGACAGTACATAGTACACCCAGTCCTTTCAAGAATGGTAATGGATCCACAATTAGGCCTACTAGATTACAGAGCATTTGTCACATGCATTGAAATATTGCCGATTTTCAGCACTGCCCATGGTTTACCGTAGTTATAGGCCTATTATTATGCGAATATAGCTATCCATGAAACCATTAAAAATGAGTAAATATCATAATAGATTTTAAAAAATCATGATTTTTTTTAATTTCTTGAAGACTTAGCTTCAACCTGACATAATTTATGTTTTGGTAGGTGAAGTCTATCCTGTTAAACGCACGTTTTAAAATATGTTACCTTTGTACTGCAGACAGAAAAATATTGACCCAGCTCACAGCGCCGTTCCCGGTGTGACGTCACAGCGAGTGGTGATTTGATTCAGATTGAGGCGTCATTTAATCTCGTTATTTGGGCTGCCTAACATATTTTTCTCACTCCAAAGTGACGCTATTGTGTTTAAATAGTGTAGTAGATCATACAATTAATTAAAACTCGTTTTTGACCGCAAGTCCTCACAGGACCTGAGTGACTAGATGTAATGAAAAATAATAAATCTTAGCATTCAATGATTTCATTACGTATAAACTAATCTAATATTTTAAGTTGTGAAATTGAATTAGCGACATGAGCCCTTAATTCAACTTCACAATAATTGTTTTTAAATAATTTATATGGATTTAAATCATCTTATGCTAAGATCTATTTCGTTTCATTACTTTGAAGGACACAATTTGCACCTTTAAAATTGTTCGATTTTAACAATTTTATTTTCAAGCATTTTTTGTGTGAAGATGCATCTGTAACCCTTTCATGACGAAGCCGGCTAAAACCGGGCTCTGCAGTGGTCTTGGGAAATGTCCATGTGCAGGCCAAGAGAAGACTAATTTTGAAAATTTACCACAAAAATGACTGGCTCGGTAACCGAGCCAGCCATTCCAGTAGTACAGTTTCAAAAATAGTTTTCTCTTGACCTGCAAATTAACGTTCAATGACGAAATATTTTTATTTTCTTTACCAAATTTCGACATTAAAGGGTTAAGCTGTGATTAATTTGTAACTGATGTGCAAAGATAAAATAGTTAAGTGGTCACTTGTGTTTTTATTCCGCTATGGCAGTCGTTGACAGAGTACAATTCTGAAATGGACTTCATTAAACCGTGTTGAGCTAAGAAATCTGTGCTTAATGGAAAAGATGTCCAGATTGTATTTGGAATCTGACTACTTAATATGATCTGATCTGAAAAGATATCTTTTTCTTCGCTGAAAAACTGATTTGAAATTCATCATTGGTGTCCAATTCTTTGCTCGGGAATGTTTATCAGCAATTATTTGACCATGGACCAAGTGTTCATGATCACAAGGCTATAGGTAGTCTGTGCCATGGTATTATGTAATAATTTGCTACACGTCATTTGAAACTCAATTGGATACATCTTGTGACAGCTGCAGATGTCGTCTTCATCTGACTTGAACATTAATCAAAGGTTTGCCAAATTATTTCCATTTGCAGTCGAGATGACTACTTGTTGACAATGTACCACCGGAATGCCGGTCTCTTTTATCTATACAATTGCTCATGTGGTAAATTTTCAAAAATAGTTTCGTAGCCTGCAAATGGGCTCTCCTCAAGATCACAAGAGAGTTACATTGTACTTGTTTGATAATTAAAAGGTTAAGATGTGCAAACCCATGACCCTGAAACCGTTGATGTAATATTACCCGTAGCTTTATTTTGGCTATTTATCTGGATGCAAAATGGTTTGTGAACGTGGCAGCAAATGATAGAGCATTAAATGCCTTGGCAATATGTACGCTCAGACTCTTCTACGCCTGTTTCAAAAGATTTTTACTTTTAACGGGAGTTAACTCTGGCCTACCTTAAAACAGGCAATCGGGAGCCTGTCGACCATTATCTCCCTTGTGGAATAATCTTGCACGTCGCCCTTATCCCTAAGCTTTATTCTCACATTTTGTAAAAATATTTGAGGGATCCTAACGGCCATAGTACTAGGCGATGCAACTAATCAGCAGCTATTTCCCGATACCTGAATCATTAATATCGGCGCAGATAAGCATCTACACATTTACGGCAGGAAAATGTCTGTCAGTTATACAGCCCCTTTAACAACTACGACGTCATCTACAACCGGTCACGCGGGAAACTACCACAGATCTATGGGAAATGCCTAAAATAATGCGAGATGGTGTATTGCGAAGTAAACGATGGCGTCATAATATCAATGACGTCATATGGCATCACAAAGGCGCTGTTGGGTGATTTTATCACGCGATTTGGGCTGCTGTGGCCAATCCAGTTAGTATCTATATCAATGGGCTTAGTAACGCCATTCACAACTCATTTGATTATGACATCATGTTTCAAGTATTGTAGTTGATTATGACGTAATATGATCGCTGGATAAACTGGAATCATCCATTAATGGTGCCAGCGGTGAATGTTAAATGATATGACAACCAGCAGATAGATAGAATTAACGCTTTAACCTTCGACATTTTTAAAGAAAATTCCAATTTTCTCATAGAAAATGTCCATATATGCAGACCAAGAGAAGAATATTTTTCGAGCCAGTCATTTAAGATGTACATTTCCAATAATAGTTTTCTCTTGGTCTGCAAATGGACATTTGTCAAGACCACTGCAGAAGCCGTTTTTGGTCTGATATGAGCGTTACGGCCTCATAGCTAACAAACGCTGTCTTGCGGCGTTGGTGTGATGGAAGCAGTTGTAGGCTATGATCCTTGGCGCTTTCAGCGCCGTGCGGTTGTGGGTTCGATTCCCTGTCAATGCCAACATACCATAATGCCACGACTACTACAATCAAAATAGGGATGCGGTAAAGGATATACAATTAGACAAATTAATCGAATCATAATGTATAACACGCTCGTTATATTGAACTCATTGAAATACTTCAAATTATGCTAATTTCAACTTAGATCATAGTACTTCTCAAAGGGTTTCACGAATAACATTTTAAACCACAGCTTAATAGCAAATAGAACGACAGCACTGCTCCAAATTATGCTAATTTCAGCTTAGATCATAGTACTTCTCAAAGGGTTTGACGAATAACATTTTAAACTACAACTTAATAGCAAATAGGACGACAGCAATGCTCCAAATAAGCAAACGTTCTTTAACTATCCATGACATGATTGGTGTATGACTTTGCATAAATAGATCACACACGCGTCAACATTTCATAAATTACACACCAATTTGATTGAAACAATTGAGGTTAATAACAAAAACAGTTTTTGTTCAATATCTGACAGCGACAAATACGTTAATCGATTCCCAACTCAAAATATGCATGGGACATATTTGGTCAGACGGTTATTATAGGACACGATTTACCCGCCATATTTTCAATGAAAATGAGCAAAATCTTCGGGATTTTACATACAACTCTTTGATAATAAATTCAGGGGATATCGGTCTCTTTAATAAAAAAAATAAATATGTACGAGAGTATTCAGCAGGAAATACTGTACTAGAGCTAAAGCCACGGGTTGCGATATCTGCCGTATTTACTATTGATTCCTATATAGGACTATGTTAGCCGTAACTTGAGTGACGTAGATATAGGTAGCTTATCGATTACCAGAATTGAAAATGTTGAAATCATAATTCTCGTTTCGTGTGTTTTCAAATTTGCATTTCTTGCTTATTTCTTATTGTATGCTCGCATATCTTATATATGTGAGAGACGGATTTTGATTGTATGTTAAAAATATTGTATAACTGACTATTACAATTGTGTCGGCACACGGCCTTTAAGTACAGAACCTATATATACCTGAACGAACGGTATTTGACCACTCGCAGCATGGTAGGCTCCGATAACAATATTTTACTAATAAGCATCAGGTGATGCATGTCACAAAACATAGAATTTTAACAACAAGACTGTGGATCATTATTGGATGCGTTTATTGCACATTTTTATCTCATTAATTGTTAAAATATAAGCATTTGATTATTGAATGTCCATGTGCCAGCCAAGAGACAACAATTTAAAGTGGTACTACGGTTACAGAGCCAGTCCTTTCAATGGTAAATTTTAAAACAAAATAGTCGTCTCTTAGCCTGCAAATGGGCTTTCCTCAAGACGATTACAAAGGCCCATTTTGGCCGGGTTCGCCATGAAAGGGTAGGTACAATAAAATATCACTATCAGACACAACACTATAATTTGAACTTTGTCACTATTCACCTCATTGAACTAAATAACGGAAGTATTTGAAACTAAATTAAAGTTAATAAAATAGCCAACAAACTTTTCAATTGCTTACTTTATTTTAGACAGATTCGACTTATTCTCCTGACACGTCGCTAAAGACTTATTTTCAGATTATACACAATGGACCTTTCCAGTTTTAGTTATGCCCCGCCACGCCCATCTCTGGCTAGGCTCCACCAAGGCTTTGCCCGTGTTGGCATAGATAGATCACTGACTATCAATTTCCAGAAAACTATAGAGGTAGGCTGTTGATTATTTTGAGACTCAGCTGACTGGGCGCGGTTGCATCAAAGATATACATACTGTCTATGGCAGCAACCGCGCCTAGATCATGACACCATCCTACACGTCACGTAGTTGATTATGACGTCATATGATTGATGGATAAACTGGCAAGTTTCTTTAGCTTTAACCCTTTGAACCATCACAATATCTCAATGTATATGTAACTATACATGTAAGCTGTTGATTATTTTGTAGCTATTTTGTCTGGGAGATGTTTACGCCTATGCCTATATGGCAGCGACGCGCCCAGTCACGTTAGCTAGAAAGTATTTACCTGAATAGTTTTTATTTGATAGATGACTTTTCCCATTTGCTCATTCGTGTTCAAAGGGTTAAATCAACAATGGATTAAATCCCTTAATGACTAAATTTGTTCAAAAAATTTAAATATTTACTTATTGAATATCATTTTGCAGGCCAAGAGAAGACTATTTTTGAAATTTTACCACTGGAATGGCCGGCTCGGTTATTGAGCCAGTCATGCCAGTGGTAAATTCTCAAAAATAGTCTTCTATTGGCCTGCAAATGGATGTTCTCCAACACCACTACAGATGCGGGCTTTGGCCGGCTTCGTCGTGAGAGGGTTAAAAGTGATTTGAATTTGTGCGTGCAGCGTGCGTGTACGTATGTACGCATGTATGATTACTGTATTCCGCGTTTGTAGTAGTAGAAACATCCTACACCTGAAATTAGCCCTTCTTCGCTTTTGCCCACTGTGTCTTGTCCTCAGCCGAAATCCTTAGCTTCCTCAGGTCCAGTCTTGATTTGAGTCACCCGAGTCCTGCTTTTTTTAGGTCGCAGCCGCAGAATACAGTAATCATACATACATACATACATACATACTACTATTATAAATACAATTGATACATAAAAAATATAATCATACTCCTAATTTTCACAGACACGAGGATAATATTGTTATGACCTTGAATAGAAAGGTAGCAGCACCGGTATAGAAGCATGCCTTAATATGTGAAGGTCTGGTCATTCTGATTCTCTGTCGGTTGCTCGGGTGCTGGCGAATATGGCGGTGGCATTGTCGGGCCAACGGTCGCTACACTAGGCACTTTCGATTCAGACTGTCGCGACTGTATAAGGTGACAGAAAGAGAATTGTGTTACAGTAAGTTAACATGTTTCCCAAAAAAACATAGAAAATGTTAGTTAGAAAGCTTTTGAGCACGATGTAAGGGATTTTCCTTTGGCTGAGTTTGGAAATTAATTTGACTGCCTTAGGCAGCACTGTGTTCCAAGCAAATTAAATTGGCTATGGCAGCAACAGCTCTCCGTCGAATTCGTTTCAAAATATTGAACATATTATTTAGTAAATTGTTAATTCAAAGACACAGTTCGAAGACTAGTTTGAAATTTTTCGATTTTCGCTACGTGGGGCTATACGTCATTAAGATTATGACGTCAGATAGCCAGTGACGTAAAGGAGGAATCCAGTTTTAGCTCTGCCCGACCCATCTCTAGCTAAGCTCTACCCAGACTGCCCGAGTTGGGATTAATCGACCCATGTACTCTCTCAACCCCAATTTCCGGAAAACTATACAGCTAAGTTGTTGAATATTTTGAAAATAATTTGACTGAGTGTTGTTGCTGGCTCACACATTAGGTTCAAAATATTCAACCGTATGCCAGCCCACACGTCACGTAGTTGAATATGACATCATATGATTGATGGATAAACTGGAGACTTCCATTGATGATGTTGTCAGAAGTGTGATTGACAGATCGGTTGCCTCTACCATATAGAAATGTAGGCCTAAAGAAACAG
>CM067375.1:29827743-29832743 GCA_034401795.1 Chaetoderma sp. LZ-2023a | reverse complement strand
GGAATGAAATCATCATATGTTAAGATTTATTTAATTTCGTTATATTGAGGTACACAATTTAAGTCTCTAAGCGTATATAATTTCAACAATTTTATTTTCAAGGATTTTGGTGTTAATATGCATCTTTATTATGCGAAAATACACTGGAAGACAACAATAACAATACAAAATCCTTAGCCACACAGCAAGAAAACCTAATGAAACTTTCCAGTTTATCCATCCATCGTATTGCAATCAACTACGTTACATGTAGGATGACGTCATAATCAATGACGTTATGAATGACGTAAATAAGTACGTCTCAAACGCATAATTGGAGACGGGCTATGCGTTGGTGTATGAATTGTATGCCTTTACTATTTAACACACATTTTAATAAAACGGACACTAGAAATCTTGGCCTAAAATGATTGGAGTCTGCCGTGATAGTTGTGCCAGTTTTCGATATTCAGATAAATCGCTGTAGCATATGTTATCAAAAATGTGTACGATGTAAAGCTGAAAATATTATAATCTTGGGAATGTAAAAGTGGCAATTTAGATATTAAACTAAAATCCTGCATCAAAGGTACGTCACAAGTTGTTTTATATGGCAGATACCGTTTGGAGTCAACTTAAGATAATAAAACTATCGTTAGAATCATCCCCTTTGATGTGAAAAGCCACATGATTTTACCATGTTGATATATTGGTGTACCTTTTAGAAACAATGTTGCTGAATAATGGTTGCACCAATCCACCATTGATCGAATACAAAAATATTGCCAATTCGTCAAAGAAAACAAATATTTATGAGCAAAAAGTGACCATAGGACTTAGCAATATTAAACTACTAGTCGTAGTTAATACTGTCAACGCCCTGGCTCAGAATATTCAATAATTGAAAAAAAGGATAATATTTTTGTTTATCTTACTGACTGAGATTTGTCATTTTGTTTGAGGAACGCCATATGGCATTAATGTTAACCCTTTAATGGCTAAATTTGTTCAATAAAATCCAAATATGTATTTCTTTATGTAATGTACACTTGCAGGTGCAGACAATGTCATTCTCGAGAATAGGCCACTGGAATGACTGTCCCGGTTCGCGAGCCAGTCATTTCAGTGGTAAATTTTCAAAAAATAATCCAATCCCGGCCGGCAAATAACATTCCCCAAGATCACTACAAGGGCCACTTTCGGCTGGCTTCGTCATGAAAGGTTAATGTTAAATAATTGAGATGGATATTCTGGATAGCTATTTGAGTTTTGCTTTTTGATGTCAGTTGGATTCGGATTTTTCTTAAACTCAATTACTGGACGCCTGTTGAAGAGTTGTTTCAGTTTCTACTGTAGGTTCTGATACTCATCTTTCAGGATTTTGGAAATCTCAACATTTTTCTGATTATAGATCAGAATAAATGGAATTTTGTCACGTTGATCAGATAGGTCTGGGACCGAGTGTAGGCCCCTTGGCCATTGTGTTTCGAGTTCTTTAATCCAAAACGATTCTCGAAGTTTTCTTTGTTTATCAGTTTCTGCTGCCGTATCTGAAAGGGGTGACTGTTCAATCGGCAAAATTTCGAAGTCACGAGGGACTAAATGGTCAGGAAGGTTACAATGTTCGGAAACATGTGTGTCTTCCTCTAGCCTAATATCTGAAAGGTATCGAGTTGCCCGCCATCTTAATGTACATTTGGTTTCGCCGACATAGTGTTTTTGTACAATGTGCATGATATTAGATAAAAAAAACATTTTCAGACTCGCAATCTTGATTAGATTGAAGTTCGAATTTGCTTTTGTTCTGAAAGCTCGTGAAAGTATTCTGGATCGGGATAAATTTATCTAACTTGCACCTTTTCTTTTCGCATTTGCGAGATCGGCCCACACCTATAATCGAACGATTGTGAGAAATTTTTTAGGCCGATAATTTGAGGCATTATCTGGAATGGTTTCCAAGCCGTCTAATGTTTCAGATTTGATTTTGCGCAATGATCACGAGGGTAGCCTCGTGGTTTGAGGGCTTTGAATAGGGTAGAGTACCCTTATTAAAATTGTTCCTATCACTCACATTCCTGTGAAAACGGATTATTTGCGACTTTACGATTCGTTTAAAAGTATGCAGTGGATGGAAAGATTTCTTTGGTAGTAGCTTACGCGAATCGGTAGGTTGGAAATACACTTTGTAGTCTAATTAGCCGGCTGTTTCATACTTTAGACCTTTATATACAGTTACATCCTGGAAATCTACAGACATCCCATCAATGTTTGCTTTTAATTTGATATTCGCATCGTAATTGTTCAGAATTTCGAAAAATTAGTCAAACTCTGCCTTTGTGTGTTGCCAAATCATGAAAATGTCATCAAGGTACCTGCGATAAATGAGGCGCTGTTTTGGAAACTTTTCTAACTCTTCCTCCTCTCACTCTTCTACGTAAATATTGGCAAAACATGGGCTAAAGCTCTTGCTCATCGCGCAGCCACAAATTTGTTGGTAAATTTCGCCATCGAATTCAAAATCATTGCCTTTCAGACTCAGCTCTAATAGAGCTATTGATTCTCTGTCTGACCTATTGGTATCTGTGTAGTTCGCGAATGCTTTACGAATAGAATTTAGTCCCTTCTAGATGTCAATGCTTGTATACACAGCATCGATGTCAAGCGTGACCAGGAATGAATTTGGATGCATCCAGGTCCAGAGACGTGGGATAAGAAGTCTTCTGTGTTTTTCAAGAAGCTGGGATGTCTCTTTGCTATTGGCCGTAGATGCTAATCGATGTATTTACTGATTCTGTAGGATTCTGAACCACAATCTGAGATTATATGTCGCCTGGGTGGTGGCATCGGGTCCAACCACGAATCTATGGGTTTATGAATTTTTCGCAAAAGGTATAAAGTCCGTTGTGTTGACTCACGCTTAGCAACGAGATACGTATGTTGCTTTTCGGTGAACTTCTTGCTATCCAGCAATTTTTGTACAATCTCATTAAATTTGCTGCAATTATTTTGGCAAAGTGGCTCTCTTAGTTTCTGATAATGCTTTGGGTTACTAAGTGTTCGTTGTTTCACGTTTATAGTTGTCTTTAAGTATTATTACAGTCGCTGATCCTTTATCTGCAGGTTTGGTGACTATTTCGCTGTTTTAAACAATTCAATTAGGCCCTGGCGTTCCTCATAGTGCAAATTTGGTTGATCATTTAGGAAATGTAGAATTCTTAACACGTTCTGAAAATAGTTCTATGCTTTCACCGATCGCTGGGTCCATGAATTTTACGTTTGGTGCCCAGCCAGTTTTTATCAATGAATGTTGGAATGCTACTATTAGTGTTACGAAAGAAGTCTGCTAACGTAATACAGTTCCTACATTCAGATGTTTCCATACAGCCATTATCTAGAAGAGCATCCAAACCTGTTTTGGGTTTTGGCTTTGGGACAAACGTAAGGCCGAAATTAAACAGTAATTGTTCTGCTTCACCTAATGGGGAGCCAGTTAGATTGGCAATATTACTGCCCAGTCCTGATTCCGGGCGGGTGTTACCTTGGCCCGTGTCTAGTTTAAATTTAGGAATTTAAGCCAGGAAGAATACATATAGTTAGCTGTCTTTTCAGTCCAATGTATGTTATCTTTAGCAACATTAAATTCAGAGAGTCTAAGTGCAGGAATGACGGTCACAGAGTTTGATTATTCAGCCGTCGAATGGAAGGACTGAATTGTCAACCTCTGCTGAGCTGTCAACCGAATTGAATAGTTAAGCTTTGCGAAATAAATCGTGGTATTTGGGAATTTTGACTTGACCGCACTGAAAAGCAGCATTAATCTATGTTTTGAACTAGAGATGGGTTCATTCATATAATTAATACCGATGATAATCACTATTTTCTCTGGATTAAATGATCCTGTGTAATTTTGAACTAGTCCTCTATTATGGCACAATTTAGTTCCTGGGTAGTAGGCAACTTGGGTTTCAGGGTGGGGCTCAACATTAATGTGACTACGGTTCGAAGCTCCAAAGATGAGTACTTTGTTCGTGAGAACAGGTAGTCGCCAGTCCATTTTATTTTCGATTTCATGACGAAATTTCCAAAATGTGTTTCTGTACAACATGGTAGGTTGTTTATGCCTATTTGCAAATATGATAGGACGCACATTCGGTGCATTACTTGGACCTGGAGTTGGAGAGAAGCTGGGCTGTGGCAGTTTACCTGTTGGGGGATGGGGTCAGTAGCAGTAGCAGTAGAAGTAGCAGTAGCAGAAGTCGTAGTAGTAGTAGTAGTAGTAGTAGTAGTAGTAGTAGTAGTAGTAGTAGTAGTAGTAGTAGTAGTAGTAGTAGTAGTAGTAGCTGTAGTAGTAGCAGTAGCAGTAGCAGTAACAGCAATAGTAGTAGGAGGCGCTGCTGTTGTTGTTGTTGATGATGATGATGATGATGATGGTGATAATGATGTTGTTGTTGCTGATGATGATGTTGTTGTTGTTGTTGATGATGAAGTTGTTGTTGTTGTTGTTGTTGTTGTTGTTGTTGTTGTATTTCTATGAGTACTAATACAAGTGTTTGTCCTGCCACTTACTGACTGTGCTACTAGGACAGTTATGCTCATCACTACGATCGATGCAGTTAGAAATACCATCACACCTCCACGACTCCAACACACAACGGCCATTATCACATTTGCGCTGCCCATACTCACACACAGTATCTAAAGATAAATCCACAACAGCCGTAATAATAATAACAATAATAATAATAATAATAATAATAATAATAATAATAATAATAATAATAATAACTAGAGAACATTTACTGAAATACCTGTAAATCTGCGATGTCTGGTCATGAAAAAATAGTATAAGGCCTCGTCTTACAAGACCATTGAACACGCCTGGTGCTGATCAGATACAAACTCTTGGTGTAGTCACAGATCAAAGATCAATGCCGAACATGTCCATAAGTTTACACTCAAATGTCACTTTGACCCCACGGATAAAATAATTTGACACACTTTAAAGGTATCATCTTATCAGT
>CM067375.1:29622743-29822743 GCA_034401795.1 Chaetoderma sp. LZ-2023a | reverse complement strand
AGTACCAACCCATGATATGACGTCATAATGAACTGCGTGATGTGTAGAATGACATCATAGTGAATGACGTCGTGAATGGCGTCCATAAGTACGTCACGAACGCATATTTGAAGACGGTCTATGCGTTGTTGTACAAATTGTTTGCTTTTATATATTTAATATATATTCTGTTGAATATTTTGAAACTAATTTGACTGGGCCCTGTTGCTTCCATAGGCAGCAACAGCACCCAATCAAATTAGTTACAAAATATTCAACAGCTTCCCTGTATAGTTTTCAGGAAATTGATAGCTAGGGCATTCGGGGATCGATCAATCCCAACACGGCGAGGTCCTGGTGGAGCTTAGCTAGTGATGGGCGGGGCAAGGCTAAAAATGGAAAGGTCCATTCTGCTCTATCTACATTTTAAAATAGCTTAACCCAATCTCATCAATATTTATACTACTATTATTATTATTATTATTATTATTATTATTATTATTATTATTATTATTATT
This sequence comes from Chaetoderma sp. LZ-2023a, assembly GCA_034401795.1. Classification (NCBI taxonomy): domain Eukaryota; kingdom Metazoa; phylum Mollusca; class Caudofoveata; order Chaetodermatida; family Chaetodermatidae; genus Chaetoderma; species Chaetoderma sp. LZ-2023a. The sequence continues at coordinate 29,822,246 of CM067375.1, read as the reverse complement.
ATTATGTACAAACTTATTTTTTTCTATTATGTAAACCGTCTCTTGATTTGTATAAATGAACAGTATTTGTTTGCAAAGAGGGAGACACACTAACAAGAAATATCTTACAACGCTCCCATTTTAATAAGAAAAAATAAACTTTGTTTAAACCAACTCGAACATAATTGTTATTAGCAATCAATAAAAATAAGGGTAGGCTTAAAGGTACAAACACACACCAGAATGCTTGGAAATAACATGTTTTAAATTCAATACTTTATAGAAACTTAAATTGTGTGCCTCAATGAAAACGAACTAAATCGTAACATACGGTGATTTCACTCCGTATAAATTATCATAATTATAATAAGTTGTGATATTAAATTAGACACAAATCTCACTAATTCAATTTTACAACAAACAATTTGTATAAATTTTTCAAGCATATTGGCGTGAATGCGGTCTTTTGAAAACAAGGACAATTTTCTCCAATAAGCGTGTCGTCGAAATATTTTTCAAATGTGTCTATTTTGAAGATGATTTATGAGGTTGGATATATGGCGTTGCTGCTGAGCTTTAGATTTTTCCCCTTCCCCACCCCCAAACATCCACATCCACAAATAGATATGCGTCTTTTGGGACACCACGGGCAAGCTTTCACCCAGGTTTTGTGACGATCCGTTCAGTAACACCAATGTTATTCAAAATATCATAAGAGCAAGAAGAAAAACGAGAAGCGGGCCTCCATGCTCGCATTAACCCTTTCAACTCGAAAGTCCAAAACACCAAAATTTGATGCGATTTAAAACATATTCTGCTGAGTATTTTGAAACTAATTTGACTGGAAGCTGTTGCAGCAACGGGTTCCTGCCAAATTAGTTTCAAGATATTCAACAACTTACCTGTATTGAGAATCTGGGAACTTAGGCGCGAAGTGTTAACCCTTGCGTATAGCGACGCTGATAATAATAAACAAGTGCTGTTAATCGCGCTTTCTGTATGAATCAGTGCACACCCATGACGTCATAATCGAGACTGCTCATGGTAGCTTCAAAGATGTATTTTCGTAATACAGTTATTTTGGTCACATGCACATGCCACACTCCAACGAAAATTCCGGTGATAATATTTACGAAAACCAGCAACTCAAGCGCATTTGCACTTTATTATTCGCTTCTTCTTCTTCTTCTTCTTTTCGTTCGCTGATCATACCGCCAGTCCTGTAAGTGACTATCGACATGATCATAAGCAATTCATATTGATTTTTATTGCGCATAGGAATTGAAAAAAAATGCGTGGTTTTGCTTTCATCATCAGGGTCAACATCATTCATCATCATCATCATCATCATCATCATCATCATCATCATCAGCATCATCATCATCATCATCAGCATCATCATCATCATCATCACAACCACCACCACCACCACCACCACCATCATCAGCATCATCATCATCATCATCATCATCGTCGTCATCATCGTCCTCCTCCTCCTCCTCCTCCTCCTCCTCCTCCTTCTCCTTCTCATCCTCATCCTCCTTATCATCCTCCTCCTCTTCCTCCTCCTCATCATCATCATCATCACCATCATTATTATCATCATCGTCGTCATCATCGTCCTCCTCCTCCTCCTCCTCCTCCTTCTTCTCATCCTCATCCTCCTTATTATCCTCCTCCTCTTCCTCCTCCTCCTCCTCCTCATCACCATCATCATTATCATCATCATCGTCGTCGTCGTCGTCGTCATCATTATCATTATCAGGGACATCATCATCATCATCGCCATCATCGCCATCATGGCCATCCTCGTCATTCTCATTCTTCTCGTCGTCGTCGTCGTCGTCGTCGTCGTCGTCGTCGTCGTCGTCGTCATCGTCGTCGTCGTCGTCATCATCATTATCATCATCCACCTCCTCCTTCTTCTCCTCCTCCTCCTCCTCCTCCTCCTCCTCCTCCTCTTCCTCCTCCTCCGCCTCCTCCTCATCATCATCATCATCATCATCATCATCATGACCACTACTATCATCACTACTTATTTATATAAGTGTCTCTGGAAAACTTACAAGATTTAATTGTTTATTAACATATGTAACGGCCATTGTATGTATATTTATGTATATATGTTTCCTACACTTCTGAAGAAGTTACCGAATACACTTTTAATTGAAATTGGAAAAGAGCAGTTGATATGTATACATCTGCGCTTGCGCAACCTGACAAGACAATGGTGAATATAATTCATTTCATCTTACCGTTCCTATAGCTGGTGATGAGTAGTGAAAAGCCTGGCGGGTGTATGTCGGAATTACGAGTCTGATCAAATTCCAGCCTGATGTTGCTTCTGGCGGATGTATAAATTTCAGACCATACTGGAGGCCCACATATTCCTGAAATGGGATAATATCATCTTCTAAACATCCCTGATAACGCAGTTTCCTGGGCCAATGCTGGACTAATACATGACCGATACTGAAAGTATTGGCCCAGCATCGGCACAGTAAACCACATTATCTGGGACCTATGTAATGCATCTTGTGTCAACTTAACCCTTTAATTGCCAGGCCAACCGCCAAAAGGCATACGCGAGTCTTGAGGAATTTAATTTACCGCTAGAATGACTAGGTCGGTAACTGAGCCCGTCATCCCAGAGGCAAGTTATCAAAAAGTAGTTCTCTCTTGGCTGGCCTGTAAATGGACACACACACACACACACACACACACACACACACACACACACACACACACACACACACACACACACCATCTCTCCCTCTCTCGCTCTCTCTCCCTCACTCCCTCCCTCCACCCTTCCTCCCTCTCTCCGTCCCTCCATCCGTCCCTCTCTCCTCTTCTTTTACTTTACCATCCATTCTCTCTTTCTACACCCACCTCTCTTTCTCTCTCTCTCTCTCTCTCTCTCTCTCTCTCTCTCTCTCTCTCTCTCTCTCTCTCTCTCTCTCTCTCTCTCTCTCTCTCTCTTCATCTCACTCCCTTTCTCTATCCCTCTCCCCTCTCGCTATCTCGCTATCTCGCTATCTCTCCATCATTCCCACATCTCGCTCTCTCTCTCTCTCTCTCTCTCTCTCTCTCTCTCTCTCTCTCTCTCTCTCTCTCTCTCTCTCTCTCTCTCTCTCTCTCTCTCTCTGTCATTCAAGAAAAAACTTTTTTAACCATTTGATTGTCAAGCCTTGATCTTGAGCATTAAAGAGCTAATTGAGATGAAGCATACACGTGATATCAGGGTAACATTACTCTAAAATGAAGGCAGCATTTGGAAAAAAATCATTAGATTAGCTAACACTATAGGGGGGATGATATACCCACACTTGGCTCGTGTTAGTATCGATCGATCCCTGAACTCCGTGACTATCAATTTCCAGAAAACTAAACCGGTAAGCTGTTGAATATTTTGAAACTAATTTGACTAGGTAACGTTGCTGTCTATAGCAGCAACAGCGCTCAGTCAAATTAATTTCAAAATATTCAACACAATGTTTACTAAATAGTAAAGACATACAATTCGTGCAATAACTCTTAGTCTGTCATCAATTAAGCATTCGTGACGAACTTAGTTACGCCGTTCACGACGTAATTGATTAAGACATCATCATACATGTCATGTCACGTAGTTGACTATGATGGCATATGATTGATGGATAAACTGGATTCCTCCATTCAGACAGTAACTATTGGACCTTTTCCCCATTTTGTGACATCAGCTATCAAATGACGTATCGTGATTATGACGTCAGACAGCTCAGGGACATATGGACTCCATCCATTTTGAAAGCTATAATAGGGTGGGTAACCATAGCAATCATTTGCTCGGGATAATATTGTGCAATAGGCTTAATGATCCCAACGGCATGCAGTTCATGGTCACCAATTATATTGGGAGTTGTGTGGGTGGTTGGAACCCAAGTCTACCGATGTCCACAGTGTTGGAATCGATTTGTATACCATAACTTTGAAAGCAAAATTCACAGAATTGAAATTTCAAGATAATTGTATATGCAATCTGTTGAATATTTCGAACCTAATTTGACCAGATGACTGGTTTGTTGCTGCTTTTTATTAACTTGTAAATTTACCAAATATCTACTTTTCGTACATTAGTGACAGTCTTTTTGACTTCCATGACGGAACTACATTATTATGTGTGTGGCATCAGCTAACTAGTGACGTAAGTGATTATGACGCCAGGTAGTTGAGCGGCAGGTCGAATCCATCCATACACACGATCAGCCAGCCATTGACTTAGGCCGTGTTCCCATTAGAGCTTTAATCAGGAATAACGCCATACTGAATATGGCGTTATTCCCGATTAAATATCTAGTGAGAACGCAGCCTTAGATTGTACTCTGTAAAGTGTACGCATTCATGACTTGCATTTGATTCTGACAAAATTCATAAAGGCATTCAAACTTTCACAAAACCTGTGTTGAATAGTTTGAAACCTATATGAATTATACATACACAATGGGGAAGTAGTGGTGATCAAATACGTCTTACCCGCAGTAATGCATGCATGCCAGAATAAACAAATATGTCGCCTGACCAGACATGTAGTGATTATTTCACCATTGGCGGTCAAATCATTTTCCAGATATTTGCATTTTACAATGAAATCATTAAATCAATAAATTAAGAAGTAAATAAATAAATAAATAAATAAATAATGAATAAATAAATAAACCAACCAACCAACCAACCAACCAACCAACCAACCAACCAACCAACCAACCAACCAACCAACCAACCAACCAACCAACCAACCAACCAACCAATCAACAAACAAACCAAAAAAACAACAAAGAAACAAACAAACAAACAAATAAATAAATGCATAAATAAACGAACAAATGAACAAACGAATGAACAGATGAACGACCGAGCAAGCGAATGAACAAAGAAACGCAAATAAATAAATATAAATAAATAAGCAAATAAATAAATAAATAAATATATCTTGTATATCGGAAACGGGATATACAGAACTAAAAGTGTTACTGTGAGTAATATGAAATGCTGTACAGACAATATCACCACACTTGATTTCACATATGTTAATGATTATACTAAGTCAATGTTGTTTAATTGGAAAAGTAAAACTGGATAAGTGTACCAATTATTGAATTGTTGGAACAGGAGATAACTGAGCTTAAAAGGTAAAATACTAGTTATTAATTGTTTGGAAATGAGTAAACTGTGGTACATATGGACCCCATTGGACATCATATGTAAGGTAGATAAACGAATAGCAAACATTATATGGGCAATAAAGACTGGATTACGCTTGATATATTACAGCGTCCGACAAATGGTGGTGGGTTAAAGGTAATTAATATTAAGGATAAGATCGATTCCCTTCAGTTAAATTTATTTCTATATTGTGTTATCATTTCACAGATGACAGATTTGCTACAATTTTTAAAGTATGATATAGATATGTCCTTTCAGTGGAATCCTGGCTTGTGTGCCTTTAATATGGAAATAAAAGACAATATTACGGCATCTACTCCGTTTATTAGTTGTGGTTATAAAACCTGGCAGGATCTAAATATTCAAAGAGATGTCAAGGGGTTGAATCCATCTGAAATACTTGATCAATGTTTATTTCCTAATAAGTTTCTTATGAATGACTCTGTTAACATTCTTTCATCCAGGAGTTGTGTTGATTCTAAATTTCTGTTTTAAAAGGATATATTTTGTAAATTAAGGATTGTAATTTTTACTGCTGATGAACTGTTTTCAGACAGTGATAAGTCTTCTGTGAGAATTTGTGTTAATGAGTATAATAAAATAATCAGATATGTACAACATCTCGGATTGAAAAGCTAAACACTACCAAAGAAAATGACACGAATTACAGTCTCTTTTATATTTTAGAAAATGAAAATAGGATTTTTATTATTTATTTAGTAAGAAGATGTATTTGTAGATCATGGAAGTATCATCAAAATGCAGATCAAACACATTAGTAATTTGCTTCGTGGTCAAATCACTTTCTAGATATTTGCATCAACTTGGATTCTTTATTTTCTCAGCTGTTTTTCGATGGTATTGAAAAAGAATATTCTAAGATGGAATATTGAATTAGTTCTCATGTTGTTACTACGAATAAACTGCTGTGGCATACCAAACAGAGAAATGATACAGTGTGCGAATTCTGCAACTTACGAGATACATTTGTCTACTGTATTTTTAAGTGCTTAAAACAAAACCATTCTTATGTTTCCTAATGATCTGATGATAAAAATTAATCGATATCCTATTTTAAACAAGCATGTATATATGTGGAGACAGAGATCATGGCAATATGAGTTATACCAATAAATTAAATACATATTTGATAACATTAGGCAAGTTCATACCAAGTAAGATAAGACTTCAAATGAAGGCGGGTGATCTTTTATTAATACATAAAAGTAAGATCAAATGCAGATTAAGGCAAGACTGGAAATTGTCTCTGATTACTGATAAAACTGATAGGTGTGTTCTTAGATGGACTGTGGGCGAAGTTCTATGCAAAGTACAAGAAAAAAAATTACTCATACACATTTAATGTTAATGTCATTCAATGTACTTACTTTTGTATATATCCACATATTTATCGTCATGTAAATTATATTTTCTAATTGAGCGAGGTACGAAAAATGAAAAAAAATAAATACAGAAGAAAATGAATAGCAGAAAGAAATATTAATTTTAAAATAAGGAAAAGGAGAGGCCTGTACCCTGTTCAAATGATTTTGGTAATGGATTCAGTTTAGGGGAGGAGGAGCCGGGAAAAAATAAATAAATAAATGAATGAATGAATGAATGAATACTTACTTTTGCTAGGAGTTAAGATAGAAGGATTTCCGTATACCTTCAAACTACCCGCCGTGCAGCCTGCATTATAGCTTTTCACACGTATCATGAGCCTATGTGCATAATTTCTTGTGATTGTCACAAAGCAGCGTGCATAATGAGTAGTCGTTGATGTCAAGTTTAAGAGCACGGCACCATCGGCTGTTCGAATTCGAGATATGGGTGAGCACATGTTATCTAATGAAATAATAATAATAATAATAATAATAATAATAATAATAATAACAACTAGATCTGTTCCATGAACAGATATACAGCTTCCAAGAGTACCTGCACTCGAACTAGACGATCTTTTCTTGTACTTCATGTTCAATCCAGTTCTCTCATGAAATTCCATTTTGAGAACTGCTCTAGATAATGTTTCGTGTCTTTTGGATGAATCACCTAGGTGGCTTTGGAGAAAGCCTATATACAGACATAAAACTGGCCACAAAGCTAGGCAAAATGATTGGCCATTCAGCAGTAAACGGGTAAATCAGGGATTGGGCATTCAGCAGTAAGAGGGTTAAGAAGTGAATGACAATTTTTTTTCCCATATGCTTAATAGACACTGGAAAACAAGTACACAATTAATGAAATACGAGTTCACTTTCTGCAGTATAAGGGTTAACACAACTCTAATATTTCACTAGTAGAGGGGTTAATAGGCAGGAGCAACTTCCACTCAAATTGTTAAAAAAAATATTCAGCAGGTATCCTTAGCATCTGCCATAACTGCAAGTTTTATATTGGCATTCATAAGTTCGTGGGTTAATCGGCTCCATGGTCGACTGGTATTAAATGGCAATTAAATTCCTATCACATTCATCTGTTTGCCTAGAGAATTTACAGTAGCAAATCTAGTTATTTACTGTGTGATAAACAGATATGAAATGGTGGATTTGGAGAAGGTTTATCTACAGACACAATCTGGTCACAAAATTCAGCTAGACGATTGGCCATTCAGCAGTAAATAGGTTAATCAGGGATTGGCCATTCAAAAGTAAAAACTATAGGAAGTGTGTGAGAATTTACATTTCCCATATTTCTTAATGGACACTGGAAAATTAGTGCAAATTCAATGAAATAAAAGTTAACATTCTTCAGTATAAGGGTTAATACAAATCTAATATTTTCTCTGTTCTTGTACTTTCTGTTGAATGCAGATCTGTGGTGAAATTTCATTTCTATAACTGGTTTAGATAATATTTCTTGTTTTTCAGATCAATCGCCTATGTGGGTTAGGAGACGAGCTATTTCCAGACACGAAACTGGTCACAAAAATCAAGTAGATGATTGGCCATTCAGCTGTAAACAGGTTAATCAGGGATTCGCCATTCAGCAGTAAAAATTCTAAGAAGTGAGTGACAATTTTATCTTTCCAATATTCTTAATAGACACTGGAAGAATTAGTACAAAATCAATGAAATAAAAGTTAACATTCTTCAGTATAAGGGTTAATACAAATCTAATATTTCACCAGTAGAAGGCTAAATAGGCAGGATCATTTTGCTGTCAAATTGTTTTGAAAAATATTCAGCAGCTATCCTTAGTAGCTCCTTTAAGCATAAATTTTATATTGGCATTATTAAGTTCATGGGTTAATCAGCCAGGTTGTCAACTGGTATTATATGACAATTAAATCCCTATTATATTAATCTGTTTGCCTAGAACATTTACAGTAACAAATGCCATTTGTTATCCCATGGCAACCAGATATAAAAATGACAATTAAATGTCACATTAATCATTTTTATTAGAGCCTCTAGCAACCGTCTTCTACTACATAATAAAGAGGAAAATTAAAATCTAAATATTTAGGCCCTTTACGGATCGATCTCGTTCATTTTCACACCCACTCTGCAGATGGTCAAATAACATGTGTATAGGAATTTTCTCCATCAAAATACGTCAAATAAAAAAGTTAAAAATGGTCCCCAAATGCTCGAATTTGATTGGTCCACCGTGGCCATATTGTATTACCAATCAAAATTTTGCGAACGTTTTTCACTCGGCCCCATTGGCTGATAATATTCCCCAAATCTTAGCCAGATCGCTTCAGGTTACAACAATAGTCTTCTCTTAGCCTGCAGTGGTTAACTAATGCATGCCCATTTACAGGCCAAGAAAAGACTATTTTATCAAATTTTCCACTGGAATAACTGGCTGGTCATCGCAGTGGTAAGCTTTTAAAATTGAACATATTGAAATTAATTTGACTTGATTCTGTTGCTCCCTAAGGCAGCAACTACTTCCAGTCAAATCAATTTCAAAATTTTCAACTGTTTTTCTGTATGGTTACTTTAAAAAATGAAATATGTGGAATTCATACATGAAATGGTTAAAAGGTGATGGATATCTTGAAGCTACTTTGATTGGAATCTAATTCACACAAAATATATACTTTCAAAATATTCAGCTGGCAATTCTAATGCAACTTGAATGACGATTTTTGCCACAACAACTTCCAGCCCAATTTTTCTAGAATAATAATAATCATCGCTTTCAGTTGACACTGGCTGAAGAGTTGAATAGCAATGTGACTGCAAACTGTTGTTGACTAAAACATGTTAAATGGCTCTCTGCATAACAAATTACACGGGGTTCGTGACCTTCAGTAATTAAACAGTGTGTATACAGTAGCCGTAGTAGCGAGGTATTGATTTTTTTATCCAGGTGCTGAAGCATGAGTCTGCTGAGAGCTTACAGCAGCTGTGAAAGATTAATGGGAAAAAGTATAATATATCCAAAATTAATCATTTCTATCTGGCGTTTGCAAGGCTAATTACAGACTGATTTCTATCAAAGTCACTTGAGTTCTGGAGGGACATTTGCTCATTCTATTCAACTGTTATTTCTCCGAATATGCTCAGAACTTTTAATCCCTCTGACCATTGAATTTAACACTTTACCCTCTGAAGTCTCATAATCTAACTTTCGAGACAACTATTCATGAAAGCTGTTGAATATTTCTACACCAATTTGATGAAAGCCCGTTGATGCATTTGCAACAACAGCTGCCAGTAAAATTATTTAAAAAATATTAAACATAATATTTTTCTCATCGCAAATAACTGGTCTTTTCGAGTCCATAAGGTTAAAGGGTTTGCCTAAGGCCTATGCCTCAAAGACGGTTTGCTAATTTGGATAAAAGCCAGTGCTGTCTCAGACAGAAAAATAAAGCACAGTTTCAGAAAAGCATGGGTTAATCGTTAAGCGTGCACGATCACTCAAGCCTGTCTATAATGAGCACTGTATGGTCCATCAAAAAGTGGTCGCTAAGACAGGTAGTCAGTTAATACAACTTATTCGCTATACTATGCAGCGTTTTGGACCAGAAGATGGTGGTTACTTACGGCTTCTGGTCATATCACCACCCCTTTTAAAGAATAACCATCTTTTGGCGCCAGAGCAGGTGTTCGTCTTTGAGTAATAAATATCTTCCTGGTTATAAGCCCGAATTTCCATCTGACGGAGCTTTATCATGATAGTTATATAAAATCGTCATTACTAGATTGACCTTTTGTACGCTGATGCCTAAATATTTAAGACATCATTGTGTGCTCTGACATGTATATTGTTGAAGTTTTTGTAATGTGTTTGACTGAAAGTTGTTCCTGCCACACCAATGACTTTCAGGCAAATTATTTTAAAAGAAACAACTCAGTCTACCAAACCATGTTGGTAAATAAACTTGGATATTCGGCTACAAGGAACAGGAGTGTGAAATCTAAACTCGTCACCATAAATTTGCTCGACGGGGTGGAAACCGTAACAGATCTAACCTGTCCATTCAGAAAGTGATCTGAAATTAGACCTTTGCTATATATGATGTAGTAATTTCGGAAGTTCATATCTAGGCCGTTTATCGACGGATTATCTTCTAGTTTTCAAACACTCGTTCATCTATGGCCACGCTGATATGACAAAGGTCATAGCATTCCGGGATGCATGATTCAAAAGAAGCCGATAGAAGAGGAATAGTAATAATAATAATAAAAAAAGAATAATCAGAACAATTTCTAGAAGGATTCCAAGTAAATGTTAGCATTCTGCAGTATAAAGTTTAATACAAATCTATTATTTTACCAGTAGAAGGGTTAATAGACAGGATCAAGTTTCAGTCAAATTGTTTTAAAAAATAGTCAGCAGGCATCCTTAGCATCTACAATAAGTGCAAGTTGTATATTGGCATTCATATGTTTATGGGTTAATCATCTCCGTAGTCAACTGCTATTAATTGACAATTAAATCCTTATCACTTTACTCTGTTTGCCTAGAGCATTTACAGTAGCAAATCCAGTTTATTACCACATGGTAAACAGATATGAAATGACAATGAAATGTCACATCAAATCATTTTTATTAGAGCCTCCACCAAATTGTTTGCTGCTACACAATAAAGATGAAAATTAAGATCTAAATAGATTGGCTGTTAACTGATGGATGTGGTTTATTTTCTCAGACCCTCTGTGGATACTAAATCTGGTAACATGGAACCAGTTTGGTTGCTCTAGACCCGGTAGTTTGGGGAAACCATCAGCAAAAAATGGATGAATAATCCAAGACGGCTGTCAAACCAAACATCTCTTATTTTGAAAAGTTACAAATTCGAATTCAGGATCCCAAGTAACATAAGCATAGCAATTTTCACTATCAAATTCCTTCAAATAAAAAAAGTTAAAAATTTCCGCCTAGATGTGCAAATCTGATTGATTCACTGCTGCCATGTTTGTTTAAATATTATCTTTTTACGAACAATCTTCAATCGGCCACATGGTCTAATCCTATTCTCTGTATTTCAACTTGATCGCGCCAGTACTTCCAGAGGAGAAGATTATTTTGTGTTTCATAACATCATCAAGATGGCTATCAAACCCCGCAGCCAATCATGTTCCTTTTTGGCAATTTTGATCCTAGTGCCGAAACAGACTAGAGATCCTGAGTTTTGCGTCGATTGACTTGCTGGTTTCGAAGAAGTATTTTGAAATTCTGGCAAAGCTGGCGGCAGAATAATAAAAATAATAAATGGAACAATCACTCTAGTCTTCCGGAGCTTCACTCTCGGAAGCCTAATAATAAACAGAACAATCGCTCTAGTCTTCCAGAGCTTCGCTCTCGGAAGCCTAATAATAATAAAAATAGTAAACGGAACAATCACTCTAGTCTTCCAGAGCTTCGCTCTCGGAAGCCTAATAATAATAATAACAACAACAACAACAACAACAACAGCGGCGGCGGCGGCGACGACGACGACGACGACGGCGGCGGCGGCGGCGACGACGACGACGACGACGACGACGACGACATTATTATTATTATTATTATTATTATTATTATTATTATTATTATTATTATTATTATTATTATTATTATTATTATTATTATTATTATTATTATTATTATAGTTGAAGGATTTTAAAGGAGAACATAGCAATTCTAATGTTAACTTTTTCAAGTTTCTTTATTATATGGTAGCCAGAAGAGTCAAGTCAGGGTGGAACTCTCTAGGGTAACATGATCTGCCCCAGCTGGTGGCTGGGCAGCGGTTGGTGAGGAAGGTCTGGGGTAGGTGTCGAGTGGTCAATGGTGGTGACGTATAGATGATCGTCGTGGCAGCGGATGTCGGCGTTGCTGCTGTCTTCATTATCAGGGAAGTCGCTGCTGTGGGCATGAGGATGGGTGTCACCTAATCTCAAGCGAGCGGGCAAACTGTTCGTATGTTGGGTCCCACTGGATCACTCGTCCTCTTGTATCCCAAAGCAAGTCCGCTAACCAGAAGCGGTATAGACCGGGTCCCCGCATGATTGAGCTCAGCTGGGACGAATACCAATTTCTAATGGCATCGAAAGCTTATCTTTATATTCCTATTTAATGATATGGTCTTCTGGTGGATGTGGCAATGATGGACGCCCAAATGGCACCTCCAAAATTAAGCTAGATCAGCTGGTAAGGTTACTGCTTAAAATTACTCTCTACTAAGTTGCCACAAGCCATGCATTACAAAAACATGATTGCCAGAAATGTTTCTCGGTGGGAGGTACCAGCCAGAAGGGAAAACATGGCCGCCAAAAATATGCTCTGTTGTGGACAATTATAATAGGTAGATAGACATTTACATCTTGCAAGTTACATATTATCTTTATTATTATTATTATTATTATTATTATTATTATTATAACTTTACAACATACCTTACTGTCCTTTACTCTCGTACCAGATGATGATGTTGTTGTTGTTGCTGTTGATGGTGATGATGGTGGTGGTGGTGGTGATGATGATGATGATGATCGTCATCGTCATCGTCATCGCCATCATCATCATCATCATCATCATCATCTACTTCTTCTTCGTCGTCGTCGTCGTCGTCGTCGTCGTTATTATTATTATTATTATTATTATTATTATTATTATTATTATTATTATTATTATTATTATTATTATATTATTATTATTATTATTATTATTATTATTATTATTATTATAATAAGATGAAATTACATGTATCGCCGCTCAATTTACTTTTTAATACATATTACTTACATGATGGGATGCCACTGGCCATACCAATGGCGGCCCCTAGGCACATGGAGAATACAATCAGGCTATTCATCGTCACAGCATAGAGAAATAACGTGTACTATTTGTAACAACACCAGCGATCTACCAGACCTAATAGTTGAATTGTTAATCACACACGTAACTATGCTTTTTTATTATCTAAAAATACTGATGAGCGCATGATTTTATCTCCCTCCATTAAGAGATCGCTTTGACCGAGTCAACCCAGAAATCCAGGTATCTCGAATTAGAACAAAAGATATATTGGGGAGCGGTGGAATAATTGTAATTTGAATTCCCCTATAAATTTAATTATAATATGTCGCTGAATCATACAGTTACATTTCCCAGTTAAATTACTTTCAAAACATTGAAGTGATTATTTCTGTTATCTAAACACGTTAACCCTTGGATTAACAACGTGGCAATTTCAAGGCAAATATAGATGAAAGTAGTTGAATATTTTGAAACTAATTTGTTGTTGCCATAGGCAGCAACGGCTTCCAGTTAAATTATTTTCAAAATACTCAACATAATATTCCTTACATCGTATAGAATGTGTTGTTTCTAATGTCATGAGTTAGTAGATACGGCTAATTCAGTCGTGTCGAGGTGGTTAGTTTGACATAATTTTATATTCGCTGGGAGTAATCTTTGCCCAGTCATAAACCCCTATATTACACCGCCACCGATATGGACGAATAATGGACGTCAAACGTTATCTAAGATCACTAGGATACAGTTGCTATGTATTCTAATCGTGTGTAAACAGCGGTAGCTGATTTTAAAGATTATACTCTCCTATATTATCGTCAATTGGGGTTTTTCGAAAGAAACCCATAGCGGTATACGTGTTTCGCGTTAAGATAATATAGTTTGCCATTTAACCTAACCTTACCTGGTAGAGGTGCTATGTCTTGTTACGGTGTTATGCCTGTAGTGACGTCATGGCAGGTAACAGAGGGGTATGCATGGCATGATATGCAGACACCGACGTTGGATGCCTAGCGAATTCAGATTAGATCTCAAAATGATTAATTGGCTTTCATCATCGGTGTACTCCGTCTACACTCAGATAATAATAATAATAATAATAATAATAATAATAATAATAATAATAATTTAGTACATTTATATCGCCCGAAACTCCATGCAGTAGCATGCTCTAGGCGCTTACAATGAGGTCTGATTGTGATGTCAGTTGACGTGACGCCAGTTGAACAATTAGGCTGGGGGTCATAAGAGTCCCACCCCCACACCTCATGCACACCATCAGGATCCACCGACGGTATGATTTTGTTACCTATTTGCTTCTAAGTAAAAAGATCTAGATATGTTCCGAGACGAAAGAAATTGTCACGATCCTTATTTTCTAGTCATAAGACAAAACCCCATATCGTCGTCAAAATCTGTCATTTGTACGGGAGGGGAAACAGAAATTTGTAAAACTGTCATTTCTTCATTATTTAGTATTCATAAATGACCACTCAAAATATTGTTTATTGTTTCCTCTTCCTGTGTATGCATGTTTTATGCAAATCAGATGAATGATTATGGCAGCAGAGGTAAAAATGTCACCAATAAATCTGCAAGCTGTGTTCGACCATAACATTGATTAGTCACATTCGCTACCAGACATATCAGATGCGATGCGTCACCAGCCAAAAAGGGACAGTATCTCATCCTTACACCACCTGGCTTCACACCAAACATTATTCTCATTTTGTTCAAGGACGCCTTGCTTGTTTTGATAGATTTGATCACTTCCATATACCTACATGATAGTTCAACCCTTGTTGTTGTGCTAGTCTCGTTGGAGGTAGTGTTGTGGCATTAATACTTTCTTGTATTTGAGCTGTTCCCTGATTCACAACTCTCCCCTCTGGCATGTACATGGAGAAATGAAATGGAACAGAGTTTGGTATGAAAGTCATCTTGAACATTTGGCAGATGGATTCCTCAAACTGAAGAGATTATGCGAGATCAGGAGTGATATGTTCAATGAGTCACGAACAATATGGCAATCCTCATGTCAGTAATCAGTCGTCCAAATCGAGTATGTCGCTGTAAAAGAATGTTTAATGATGTAAATAAGGCGTCAGATGATGTTTCCAGAAAGCTATACGGGTAAGCTGTTGAATATTTTGAAACTAATTTGACTGGGCGCTGTTGCTGCCTATTGCCGCAACAGCGTCCAGTCAAATTAGTTTCAAAATATTCAACAGCATGTTTATTAAATAGTAAAGACATACAATTCGTACAGCAACGCTTAGTCCATCATCAATTAAGCGATCGTGACCAACTTATCTACGACATTTATAACGTCATTTATTATGACGTCATCCTACACGTCACGGAGCTTTTCATGAGGCCATATGATGGGCGGATAAACAGGGATCCGCCATTAATTGCTGTGTCAATTGGCTATATTGTGATTAGAGAAATGCTCCTGAAATCTCTAGCTGACCTATTCGCTGATTTGAACGGTTCATAGAGCTTAGGTCCCTGATGGACCTTGCCAGTTATCCATCTATCATATGACGTCATAGTTACTTAGGTGGCATAGACAATGATGTCATGAATGACGTAGATAAGTGCGTCACGAACGCTTATTTGAAGACGAACTAAGCGTTGTTATACAAATTCTATGATTCTAGTAGTAATAAACCTACTGTTGAATATTTTGAAACTGATGTAACTGCCGCTGATGCTGCCATATGTATCAACATAACCCGGTAAAGTTAGTTTCAAAATATGCAACAGCTTACTTGTGGAGCTTTCTGGAAATTGATAGCCAGGGAGCTCAGACATCGATCCATCCCAACACGACGAAGTGTGGTGGAGCTTAGTCAGAGATTAGCGAGGCAAAGAACCATTGAGGCACCCATTTCTAGCTAAGTCACGCCCAGTTCTAGCTAAACTACGGCCATTTCTAGCTAAGTCACGCCCAGCTTTAGCTAAGCAACGGCCGTTTCTAGCTATGCCACGCCCAGTTCTAGTTAAGCTACGGCCGTTTCTAGCTATGCCACGCCCAGTTTTATCTAAGCAACGGCCATCGCTAGCTATGCCACGCCCAGTTCTAGCTAAGCTACCGTCATCTCTAGCTATGCCACGCCCATTTCTAGCTAAGCTATGGTCATCTCTAGCTATACCTCGCCCATTTCTAGCTAAGCTACCGCCCGCATTTGCGCGTGTTGGAATCCATTTGAAACTTTGAAACTTGAATTTCTAGAATCTAAATGACAAGGTAAATATACAGGTGAGCTAATGTATATTTTGAAACTAATTTCACTGGGGTGGGGGTGGGGTGGGGTGGTGGGTAGGGTGGGTTTGGTTGGTTGTGCGTGCGTGCGTGCGTGCGTGCGTGCGTGCGTGCGTGCGTGCGTGCGTGCGTGCGTGCGTGCGTGCGTGCGTGCGTGCGTGCGTGAGTGCGTACGTGCGTGCGTGCGTACGTGCGTGCGTGCGTGTGTGTTACTGCTTATAGTTTATACTTAAAATACTTCATTTGTTAGCCGGCGTCACAAACGCATGACGTCGGTCCGAGACGAGAGTGGCAAGCAACCGACAGTCACACTCTGTCTTTGATGAATTTACAATTTAAGAAAAATTATGCTGGACATTTTGAAACTAATTTAACTCGAAGCTGTGGCTGCCATAGATAGAAACATTTCCCTGTCAAATTGGATTCAAAATATTCAACACCTTACATATAGATCCATAGTTCCCTTGAAATTGACCTTTCCAGTGTATCCATCCATAATATTACGTCATACGCAAACACGTGACGTGGAGGATGACGTCGTAATCAGTTACAGCATGAACGACTCGATTTAGTCCAACGTAACCGCTTAATAGTCCGACACGTTGTATGTCTTTACTATTCAATAAACATGCTGTCGACTATTTTGATATAATATGACTGGGCGCTATTTCAAAATATTCAACAGCTAACCGATACAGTTTTCTGGATATTGATATTCAGAGAGAGCATGAATCGATTGATCCCAAAAC
This sequence comes from Chaetoderma sp. LZ-2023a, assembly GCA_034401795.1. Classification (NCBI taxonomy): domain Eukaryota; kingdom Metazoa; phylum Mollusca; class Caudofoveata; order Chaetodermatida; family Chaetodermatidae; genus Chaetoderma; species Chaetoderma sp. LZ-2023a. The sequence continues at coordinate 29,804,840 of CM067375.1, read as the reverse complement.
GGGAAAAGTGTGGGTGGAGCTTTGATAGAAATAGGCGCGCCATAGCTAAAATTGTATTCCTCCATTGATATGCTGAGAATTCAATGGGCAATGTGTTAAAAGTTGATTTAATGTGGACGAATCTTGGCAAGAGTGGATCTCGATATTTTGATAAACTAAAATAGCTGAGACAGACCATTTAATGGATTTATTTAAATAATCTCCTATATAGTTCAATATTTAGTTACGCCATTACGACAACTATTGTGACTCATTACGAGTTGTATCGATTAAGTCTCCGGTTAGCCCTACTAGGCATCTCGGTGTATCTAAGCAAAGTCCGTCAGTCAGCACACCAATGTAATGCACGCATCAAATCATATCCTTTCGCTATCAATCCACACACACACACGCACGCGGGCGCACGCACGCCAACGCGCGTATGCGCACGCACGCGCCCATACACGCACGTGCACGCAGTCACATGTATGCCAATGGACAATTATACAGTAATCTGACTTGGAACTGATCCCCAGCTTTTGTTTGTTTTATAATGTTCTTACATTACAAACGGTGAGCTAACAACACGATACATTACGGTGCCGAGCTGTGATTATATTCACATTTGAGCATACGACTACACAGCCTGTAATGGGGGAATCCTGTTTTAACTATGCCTCGCCCATCTCTAGCTATTCTCCATCCACACCTCACCCGTGTTGACATTGACCGATCCCTGCACTCCCTACCTATCAATTTCCAGAAAACTATACAGGTAAGCTGTTGCATATTTTAAACTAATTTGAATAGATGTTGCTGCCATAGGTTACAACAGCGCCCAGTCAAATTAATTTCAAAATATTCAACAGCATGCTTTTTTTAAAAATAATAGAGACATATACAATTCCTACAACGACGTTTTGTCCGTCATCAATTATGCGTTCGCGACGAACTTATCTACGCCATTCATGGCGTCATTGATTATAACGCCATCCTACAGGCCATGTAATTGATTATGACGCTTAAGTGATTGATGGATACACTGGGAAAGTCCATAAACTGTAATTATACTCACACTTGTTCATACGGCGACGTGCCATTTGGGGGTATCTGGTCAAAGGTCAGTGTATGAATAACCCCATTATGATGTTTACTCACAGGTGTGGGGATGAGAATTCAGGAGGTATGCGTCATCATCTAATCTTATCACCAATGACTGGATGGGTATCTGACATTTCTATCTAAGCTCCGCACATTTTGAATATGTATTTGAATCGATAGCTCCACTTTGAACAACGAAATCCCTAAATCCCTATTTCAAGTGAATTATCCAAGTCAGCTGTTGAATATTTTGAAACTCATTTGACTTGGAGATGTTGCCATACGCAGCAACAACACCTAGACTCCCAGTTAAATTAGTTTCAAAATCTTCAACATTGATGATGGTGATAATGATGATGATGCTGATGATGGCGCGACTGAGAGGCGGCCGCGGCGGCGACGACGGCGGCGACGACGACGACAACCACGACGAAGACGAGGAGGAGGACGAAGACGACGACGAAGACAACGACTAAGACAACGACGAAGACGACGTCGGTGATGATTCGTGACTTGGTTCTGAAGCTGGAGAGGTGAAAACCTTTTTCAGCTACACTAGGTTTATCTTCAACAGTGTCCACTCTGGCTTGTCCATTGTGAGCGTCCTGGGCATCTTTGGGTTCCTTCTCGTCTTTAGTGGTCCTAGATTATGTGCTTTGATATTTGATCCCAAACTAATTAGTAAATTAATATTGGGGCGTTCTTTGCTATTCATGTTGGCACTTACCTCTGGCAGCAACAGCACCCGGTCAATTTAGTTTCAAAATATTCAATATACTGTTTATTAAATAGTAAAGCCATACAATCCGTACAACAACGCTTAGACCGCCATCAGGTATGCGTCTGTTACGTTATGTACAGTATTGATCATGTCATCATCCTATCCATCACGTAATTGAGTATGACGTCATATGATGGATGGATAAACTGAAAACATCCGTGCTGTGATCGCTTCATTCAAGAGGAGGTGTGCATCTTTGAGCTGTTCTCCGCCTATTGAATGTAATGTATCAAGAGGACGTGTTACCCTCGTAGATAGTGTCAACATAATAGGCATACTTCATCTCTCGTACCATGTCTATCATTGAGATTGGAGGGTTTGGTCTTGTAGTATATTTTAGAACAGATGATAGTGCTGGGACGAGGTAGCAGGTGAAAGGCTCTTGTGTTAGACCACCACCTTGTGGTGACCCTATTGATATTTCCAACTGTGCATAAAGCGTTGATTTAACGCAACAATTTATTTTGTGTTTGCCAATCAGTGTCTCGCCAGGCGTAGTACGCCACCATCCCAGTCAGTTTAATGAAGGATCTGTCGTCTCTTGGTGGTATGTCGGTTCCCATCTTGTACAAATCCCTGTGTGTTTACCATGAAAAGGCTGAAAAAATGAATGGTTCAAATATCAGTTCAGTGACACAGAAAACTAAGATTTAATCATATATGAAGGCTCGTGCAAAAGCCAACAACGGAAGTAGAATTAGAAAAACTGTAATTTCTCTAAAGAATGGCTGTGCATTGAGGGCCTCCTGGCATAAATAACGGACTCCTTAAATATGCAGGTAATACCATCTCGACTCAATTATGCGTTTGAACACGAAATAAACTATGTATCTATCTATGTGGCCAATCCCGTGTAAATAATCATGGAGACGTTTGAGAGTGGCTCACATCATTGCTCTTAAAGAGATAGTCATGTTACCGTCATTGTCGTTATCCATAATGATAGACTTCCGCTCGTCTAAGGAACGGAACTGTTCAGTGACGGGTGGGTGAGTAGACTCGAAATGACGCTGGCTCAAAGATATGAGATCGTTAGAAGGCTTAACAAGTTCGTTCCTTGGACAAGGGAAAGTCAAACATTACTGATTTTCTGCTTACACCTAAACACAATACTTTAGGATATGAACATAAAGCATATGTATGATTACTGTATTCTGCGGCTGTAGTAGTAGAAACACCCTACAGCTGCAATCAGTCCTTCTTCGCTTTTGCCCGCTGTGCCTTGTCCTCAGCCGAAATCTTTAGCTTCCTTAGGTCCATTCTTGACTTGAGTGTACCGAGTACTGCTTTCTTGAGGTAACCTCGTAGCACGCTTAGCAGATTTATGCAATAACGTCCCCTCCTGGCATTGTATTAGCTGGCTTCGAGTAGGGAGAATTCCAAGGGTCTCTGTGCTGGTGTCTCTTCTGGCATCCTTAGCACATGGCCAAATATGGACCATCGTTGGTAGGCGACTTTTACAGACAGCGGCTACGTATTACGCATCTTGTTAGTGCACCGTTGGAAATTATGCTGTCTGGCCATCGGTGCCCAGTGATGGTGCGTAGGTGTTTGCGGTGGCATACATCGAGCTTGTCTAGAGCTGCCTTTGCAGTTGACCAGCTGTTACAGTTATACAGCATCAAGGATACTCTAGCGGCATGCCCAGTATCGACACTGGGGGTTTTGGTCTTGTGGAACTTTCGCGCACATATTTCAATGCGGCAGCAAGGTAGCAGGTGAAAAGCACCGGAGATAGACAATCTCCCTGTGGGGAACCGATTGATATCTCAAACGCTACAGACTTTCAGATTGGTGTCTTTGGGCGTTTAATTGTGTCGAGACTCGCGACATGTCAATGCCCATTTTGTGGAAGTCCCATTGTATGGACATGGCTACCGACAGAAGCATGCGTTGAGCCCATACAATGTATGCGCAGCTGCAACCACGTTTGAAGCCACATTAAGATAATCCGGTGAAGTAATCGATCTTTTCTCGGATGCTGCATAGAGTAACATTGGATAGGATTTTCCGTATGCTGTGGAGGAGCACAATGGGCCGCAGATTGGCTGGGTCCCAGGTGGCTTCTTGGGCTTGGGTAGTGCGATAAGGGTGCCTTGGCCTACAGCATCGATTGTTATCAAAGCACCGATAAACGGCGGGGCGTCTTATTACAATTATAAGAACTGTTTCAGCATAGTGTTGCTAGCTTTAGTTGATCATGACTATAGTTTTGTGTTTGTAGATGCGGGATCGAATGGGCGAGTTGCTAATGGTGGAGTCTTTTCTCAAAGCAAACTACATGAGAAGCTAGAAAATAATACAATGGGAATTCCAGAGCCACAAAATCTTCCAAATACGACAATTAAAATGCCATTTTTCATAGTTGCAGATGACGCATTCCCTCTCCGTTCTTACCTCCTCAAACCATATCCAGATCGTGATTTAACCCATGATCAAAGGATCTATAACTATCGCATTTCCAGGGCGAGGCGCATTGTTGAAAATGCTTTTGGCATTTTATCAAATCGATTCAGGGTTTTCTTCACAACTACAGCATTGGAGCCAGAAATTGTAGAGGTTATTATTATTGCTGCATGTGCTTTACACAATTTTATTAGAAGATCCGCAACAGCAAACATGGTCACTGCATTAGTAGCTGATGAGGTAGAAGTCCAAACTGATGAATGTACAGCAACTGGGGACCAGGTGATCCCTTTGGAACACGCCGACGAACTATTATACCGACAGAGGTTGCCAAAGCAGCAAGGGAAACGATGAAGACCTACTTCTCGTCTGATGCTGGGGCGGTTGTCTGGCAGGATGCAATGGTTTAAAATACAAATCGACTGTTTTGATTGCTTCTAGCTTGGATAAATTTGGTTATACCAGTCAATTATCATCTGATTGGCCAATTTATTAATACAGCTGCTGCTGCTGCTGCTGCTGCTGCTGTCGCTGCTGCTGCTACTGCTGCTGCTGCTGCTGCTGCTACTGTTGTTGTTATTGGTGTTGCTGCTGCCGCTGCTGCTACTGCTGCTGCTGCGTCTGCAACTGCTGCTGTTGTTGCTGCTGCTACTGCTGCTGTTGCTGCTGCCGTTACTAATATGTATGGTGCATCTTTAACATAACCTTTGCCATGTTAATTTATACAGAGATTTAGTACTAAATGTTTGATTTACCAGATTGCTTAATGAAGTCCGTTTTTTCATGAACGTGTTCAGAAATGCTAGATTTTTCAGCACCCTTTTCTGTCGGCCAGACATGGCATTGGTAGAACTACCACTAGGAGCCGATTTGAAGTATCTTGATAGCTGGGTCCGCAGACTTTTCATGTGGATTTTCACATCAGCAACTGAATAATTAAAATAGCATCATCCCGTGACACAAACCCCGCCACGCGAGCTGACCAACGTGCAGATGTGAGAATCAGTAGTAGTACCATAATCATATTGTAAATTATATAAAATGTGATTGAGTACCGACTAACAGTGGCAGAAAGGTTCATTAATGATGGGATATGGCAGCCAGGTTCCATGAAAGAAAATTTGGACTCAGGTGTCATCGCAGAACCTCTTTCTATGCATAAGCTCTTAAACAGATCAGTTTTCAATTCTTTGACCAAGACTTTCTGTCTATAGTTTTTTTCTCTGTATGCTCCTTAATTTCTTTCATCCACTCCGCACCCACCCACGCCACACAACACCCGCCCACCCCCTCCCCCCACCCTCCTCTCGTGGAACATGTGAACGGTGTTTTGGCACCATCTTCCCAACCCACTCAAATGTCCTAATGGTGGGTGGGTGGGTGGGTGGGGGATGCGTGGTGGCTGGCTGTCTGGGTGTGTTTTGGGTGGGTGGGTAGCTGGGTAAATGGACGGGTGGGTGGATCGATGGATGGGTAAATGGATGGTTATGTAGGCCTGGATAACTTGGTATGTGTTTGCATGCGAAAGTGTGGATAATTACCTGGAATGTCAAGCTTTTCTGACAGCTCGCGGCCACATCTACTTCGAATCACTGAGTTCATATAATCACCATGTGATATATTGTAGAGTAATGGCGGCAGCTGCCATTCCATGACAAGTAAATCATCTTTCTCATCTGTCCACATACTTTTTGACTTTTTGAAGCCATGTTGACATGCGAGTGTAGATATAATGAATAGAATGGATATATGCATTTGGCAATAAAATTTCGTGGAAAGCGACGTCCGTGCGATCGCAAAAAATAATGAGCATGTTCATTCCCAAGCGACAATTGGCGATTGACAGGCGATGCGATAAATAGGTCGCTTTCGCGTCCCGTCGCCGTCGATTTCGGTAGCACACCGAGGCCACGCCACGGCGATACAACAAAATCGCGTCGCTCTCACGTCGCATCGCCTTGGTCCCGGTGCACAGTAGGGCGACGCGACAGCGAAACGACGCCACAGCTATCCATACAGGTCGAGATAGAGTCCATCGTATCGTGGTCGTATCACCATCGCATGGCGTTGGACGACTGTGACACGATAACTACATGATCCATAGCGACGATAGCGCGACATAAATCGTGATATAATCTATAAACTTGCATGCTCTACCTCATTTTGACAATGGCGGAATCACAAGCGATTGCCTTTATGACGGCAGCTGCAGGTTTTTTGTTCAAAGACGTAGGAAATTACGAAGAAGATCTTGTTATGTGTGTACTAGATTACGCAGAAGGTGACAATATTAAATGCATGAAGCAATGAAATGTAATATATTAATATAATTCATACCAAATTATAGGCCTACGTAATAAAATGGAACACGCATATCCAATCACATTTAGTAAGTTCGCTTCAGTAAATGTTCTTTGACACCCAGCACATGCTATTAAAACAAAAAGGTAAGTCAACGGTACATAGTAGCCCAGTCAAATATATTACTCAGTGACCAAGTGAATCTGAAACGCTGTTCTTAACGTCACCGCTAGGGCCAAGTGGTCATTTCGTATTACGAAACTGTCAATTAAGATCACCTTCTTCCTCCGGACCTAGTCCAATGTACGTATGGCATTGTATCCGATCAGACAATTCTTAGCATACTTATCCTCCAAAAACACCTTAAACAGATAGCACACACACACGCACGTACGTACGCACGTACGCACGTACGCACGCACACGCGCACATACGCACGCACACGCTTTTAATGTTCTAAAAATTATTGAAATAACGCTTGATATATCCGATAAGAATCTACTTTGAACAACGACAACATAAGGGCTGACTTATCAGTCATGAAGCTATTTGTCATCCTCATTACATCTATACCTAGACATGACATTTGTTAGAATTGTTTATAAACGATAACAGACTGGGTTTGCATGAACCAGGCATCGAGTCTGATAAGTCAGCCCTTGTCTTGTCGTTTATTTGATTTGGACTCTTTATGACATGATCAAACAAAAGTGCTTGGTGTCACTTTGTTGGACCCGCTTAGAGGGTGGGGACGGGTTATTTTCAAAATGGGCGTTGCCGGGAGGGGGCGCGGAATGGTCAAATTTGAGAAATTATTGTAGACACATCTAATTTGGTTCATATGATGGGGAATTGTTATCTGATCCTCATTAATCTTTACCAAAAACTGGAAAAAATCTTTTTTGTTAATGTGAGGATTTCCGAGATGGATGCCATAACAATTGAGCAAATTAGGCATAACCTTTGAACCAATTTGCCTACATCCCCCTGAATTACATCATTGGGTTACTTTATATACACTTTATTTTCAACAATATAAGGCCTACATCTCCCTGAATTACATCATTGCGTTACTTTATATACACTTTATTTTCAAAAACATAAGGCCCGGGGTAATTAAAAAAGTGTCAATTAAAGTAAATAAAAAACGTAATCTCTTATAATTTTTCTGGAGTTGCTATTTACTTTAATTTTCTTTGTTCCGGTTTGAATGTAGCTACCAATAAAGGTGTTCTCTAGCAAATCCATTATCCAAGCAATACGGGGAGAACTACAGTGCATATACATATACGCTATTAAAACAAACTACGCTCTTTTTCAAAACACCTTTCTACCTCCGAGAGAAAACTGGCTCCAGCAAAGACCGTCTGAAAGCATTTCAATAACGCGTTCTGCGTGCAATAGCGGGGGTGGGTGGGTGGGGGGGGGTAATCGTATGCCTAATTCTGCATTGAATTTGATTCAGGATCCATTGGCCTATGCCAAAAGGCGTGCTGCTCTCGGGGAGATGAATGTCATAAGTTTGGCTGACTCATTGGCAAAGCTACCCCATTCCAAGCTGACACTATCATAGGGCGTGTAGGCAATCGGTGGTAAACAAACTGTACCTGAATAGAGCTGAGAAGAGAGTACCGATCGGCAGTCCCTCCTCTTTGGGTGATTAGTCTGAGACTATGCAAGCCAATAGGGATCGTCCACCGAAAGCAAATCCTCCTGAGCGTGTACACAGGACTCCAGGTGTAGTTCCAAAAGGAAGCTGCGTGTTTTCAGCTTACATACGAGAGGGAAACGATTACCTACATTTTGTGCTGACCTCTAAAATGGAACAGGAAATCATTAATTTGAAGAGGAATGCAAACGATTGCTGAATCCGTCAGGCTTACATGTACCTGTACAATGCATCGGCCCAGGAATAATATTATCACGAAACTGTATACGTGATGCGCAACTAACAGGCAGTGTTGCTGATTGAGATTCTGCTAGTGTTCACTTGAGGAGGCAGGTTTGTGATCGCCAACTCATTATATATCAGCGAAGACCTCCCGCTCTTGCGATGGTGTAGTGCTGAGCATAACCGACATAATCAGTGCCTGACTATCTTGGAGGAGAATCAGATAGAGACTGATACATAGAAGCATAATAAATACCTGAATCAACTGCTCAGTGAGAACATTCCTAATATCGAGTTTGTTCGACCCCGTCGGATCAAGGAGAGTTCCAATGCCATGCTTTCAAAGTCAGTTGAGGAAGCTGTTGGTAGTTATCTGGTGTATGATCACAATGTAGTCCTTGATGATATTATGCATGTTTCTTGTAGATTGTGTGCTGAAATCTTGAAATTTAGAGATAACTGGAGGTTTCAGGGCTCATTCAGCAAATTTGTCAATCAATCCTTTTATGACTCTGTTGCCACTTGTTCTATATCGAGAGACGATTGGCGGGCGATCAGTCACTTGCTTGTCGCGTCGCCATCGATTTCTGGTACACACTAGACTCGGTTGCTATTTGCTAGTCTCCTATTAATACATCTCTCTCAGTGTCCATTCTGAGTACAGTGTTCATAGGGAATTCCTATGCAGCAATCCTGAATATCGAGAAGCGAGTGAGGGTTGCAGTCATCGAAAGAATGAAGTCGCCTGGTAGGCTCTGCCTTCTGATTTTGTTAAACAGGGTGTTCCCAAGTTACTTTGCTGCTGGCAACATCGACCTCCTGGAGGATATGCGCGTTGGGCGGAACACAACACTTGACACAATCCTGTTAATCAAGCAGGCTGAGGATGAAAATACAGATGCTCTCACTACTCCTCTAACCATCCTAGACACGCCAGTAGACGTCCGTTATCTTGAGGAGCCTGCCATTACACTCAAATCAATAAGGTTCCAGGCGTACAACATTAGTAAGTGTGATTACTTACTCAAGCCCTACATGGGCTTCGATCATATGTGGGCATTATCTAATCATATTGCAAATGCAGACTGCCATGAGGCCATGGGCCAATCACAGCAGAAACAGTGTCGCTCAACTGAGTCAGAAGGGTTGCAAATCTCCAGTAAGCACTCCTGCACTGACAAATTTGTTCCACATAGTGATCAGTATACTGGTATGGATATCCCTCTTGTGGGACAATCATCATCAAACAGCAATGTTGGTCATCTAACACATACGGAGATAAGATTCTGAACGTACCTTCAAGTCCAAAGAAGAAAAAGAAGTTAGACAAGAAAGGGGTCTCGCCAACATGGGCATCAACCAATTGCCTAATGATGCAAGACAAGCGAACGATAATGAAACACACCAACTCCGCAGTCATTAATCCTCTGTTCAAGAATCCGCCAACTGACGTTGCAACACTGTACTCCAGCTTGCTTCAGATATTTCAACCCATGTGGTGAGTCCAGAGAGACGTACAGCCAGCACACTTGATTTGGATCTGTATGAACGGGTACTTAAAATACAGCAGTCTGTAAAAACAACTGTGTTTTGAGAGCAGGTGAGAAATGTGAGTCTATTGCGAATACGCTGGGGAAGCATATCAATATGGATGCCTAGAAAGCAAGAGATTTTGTCCAGTTCTTGGATAATTTCATGCAACAAGTGGAATGCCTACTTCACATTATCAGTACATGTCGACAGGGTGACTGAGATGGCTACCTTGCTTCACTAGACAAGCAACTCAAATATTTCACCGCACGTGACATATTCCATTACACGTGGCGCATTCCCGTGCATCTTGCGCAAATGAACTAGCTCAAGCTGGATGATCCAGACACCTGGGAAACCTTAAAAGCACGTGATTTGTGTGTGTGAAAATCAATCTTATGTCCCATTCACGCACCATTCGACCAAACCTTAGAGCAGCACATCTGCAAGTTGAAGGGCCTTGGTGTTATAAAAGGTATTTCCCCGCTTGGTTGTGCTCTCGAGCGCTTCTGTGGTCATGCCACATCTTTCCGGCATGAAGGAAGAATGGTCAAATGGCTTCCCTTGTTCATTAGACCTGTCCAAAAAAAGGAACACTACCAGCTTGCTGGGAGATACTGGAGAGAGGAACTAAATGGCAAGAGCCTTATCGTTAATTTACAGGGCTCAACTAAGTCAGCTGGGATGCGATTGTGAAGGTGAAGTTGAGGATATATAGCAATTAGACAAGACTCATGTACATGTGGGTGACAAAGTTATCAATCTCTTGCACTTTTCCTAGTCATCCAGCACGCACCTCCTGACATGATGCTTGATCTCCCCTCAACAATTGGTGATTATGAGACAGCTGTCAGGCCGAGGTCAATACTTGCTGTTGATGGTTCCCTCCTCATCCTAACTGGTAAGGCCAGCATCATGCATGCTATTGAAGAAGAGGCACCTCAATCGGAATCCATCCAGTAGCCCCAACCTACAATGATTGATGAAGAAAGCGAACACGTTATGATTGGTGATGTCATGGCAGTGATGCAAATATGATAAAAACACCCAACATGACAAAAATCCTCCACCTCACAGGTAGCGGTTGGATGATAAATGTGGGGAGGGGAGAATTATCTTTGATCGGTATATTGACAACTCACTTAAAGATCTGACCAGATCAAAAAGGGCTACATCAGCTGCAACCAAGGAGATGGAATTTTTAATCCGTGATGAGATGGTGATCGCAAAGAGTTCATTCAACGAACTTCTCTAATCATCCAAGACAAAAGTAAGACTCTCCAAACACCTAGCTGAATCCCTGGCTGAATACTTCAAGGATTCTTCTCAGAAATTAGTAGTTGTCCATGGCACCACTGCACAAGCTAACCACCGCTAGAATCTCTCAGCCGACATTGCCTCCCAGAGTCATGAGGAAGCTGGTACAATGATTCCATGGCTTGGATGTTGTCAAAGATACTACACTGTAGACAATCGATGTGTGATCTCTAGACACAGATGTCCTCATCCTGCTGATTGAACTTGCAGCTCATGGGCGTGTTGGTGCCTTCACCAAAGTCAATCGCTTGACCGGAAAGTGGGCAAAACATCGGTCTGCCAACATATGCCATCGAGTTGATAGCATTGGGATGGAGAAGTGCAGGGGGCTTATAGGGTTCCACTATTTCTCTGGTGCAGATTGAGGTGGAATGTTTGTGGGGATATCAAGGAAGACGTGGATATCAAACTTCATAGACCTTCCTCTTGGTGATCCTGGAATCTCCGCATTTCAGTTCCGTGGAGAGGGTATACTAAATGTCGAAGACACTGACCTTCCGGAGCTTCAAGAAGATCTCTTGCTGCTGAAACTATTGATATGCAAGGTGCATTCTCCTAACAGTGCAGAAAACACCCTTCCTGCACTACGCTGGGAGCTCCCTCATGGGAGAAGCCCCGAAGGGGAGAAGCTGCCTCCAACTCGAGCTGCATTCATACCTCACCTTAAGCACTGCAATTAAATGGCCATGCGTGATAAATCCTAGATGGAAGCTCATCCTAATATGACAACTCCGGAGGGGCATGGCTGGGCACCCAGTGATGATGGACAGCGCTGCATCCCCGTGAGACACATAGCAAAGCCAGCTCCGACTGCTGTCATTGAGCTTGCCAAATGTGGGTCCAAGGTGTGTAAGGGTAATTGTTCATGTGTCAAATATAAATTGTCTAGTACAACACGCTGCAAATGCCACAATGATTGTGACAACTCTTCAGACTACAAGGTTGTTGGTGAGGATGATCTGTGAAGTCATGCAGTAGACACTGACATTGCATCTCAGTTGCTATGATAATGGTTGAATGAAATCAGAAAATGTGATCTGCCAGTGATACTATACATTTCCTCTCTCTCTGGGGTCATCGGCAATCGATTTCTCATGCAAACAATATATCTAGACACAAGGATCGTGTTCCTAGGGCAGATAGGTTCAAGGTTATGCCTAACTTTATGAATTGCGACTCAGCTGACTGAATTGGGGTAGCGGCCATCTTGGAAATATGCAAAATACGACTGAAAATTATAGTTTTTATTTCTTTAAAAGTTTAACGATGATCAGACAAAAATTCCCCTTCATTTGAGACCAATTAGAGGTTTCTGAGACAATTTCTCAAATTTGACAATTCTGCGGCCCCTGGTGGTGGCAGCCATTTTGAAAAAGACACCAAAATCCCTTAATAGGGACAAAAGATTTACACCATGCATTTTTTGGTGGTTGCTGCTCTGAAGAGTAAATTTAGACCATAAAATCATAAAATCAAAGTTGGCCCAAATGTCCTTCGGGATTACACGATAGACCTCACTGTTCAGGTAAAGATCTATTTCTGATAGGCTGATTGCTGAAATTTACTCATAGAACCGTCACGGTTAACTTGCATGGGCACATATATCATTTCCTGCATGGGGCGGCTTTAATGCTGTGATATCTGTCAAAGATGTACCACGAATAAACAGCACGATTGACTGCCTCACTGGAGCCTGCCAGAGCGGCTTTAAACACATGCACAGCTGCGCAGAGACCACGTGTGCGGCTTGGTACAACAAATGCTCGTGTCGCATGAGTGCTCGCTGCGCCCATTGTCGTGTCAGTGAGCACGTCCAAACATTTGGACTTTCACAAGATTGGCATTGACACGCCATACACATTCGACACTATTAAGCGATCAAAATTTCCGGACGCCCTATACCTGGCTGAATGTGGCGGTGATGAGCTCGGACTAGTAGGACTGCCATTGACACGTTTCAAGCTGAATGCACACCTGAAATGTGCATTCCACAGAGTTTGAGGCTTATATCAGCTTTGATCAGGGAGATGGCATCTCTCTAGTGGTGTTTACAAGCTATCTCGGCACTGCCGTCAGTTGTGCCGGAGCATTCTACACGACCAACCCCCAGTATTTATACTGGGTCTCCCACTAGAGATGAAGTACGCAGACGATGCAAAGCAGAATCTCGCTAACCATTTCAATATAGTTGCAGACCAGCTCTGAAATGGGAATTTCTTCATGAACGAAACCAAGACCTATTTTACACTTGCACGTCCATCAACGGCTACTACTACTACTACTACTTCTACTACTACTACTACTACTACTACTACTACTACTACTACTACTACTGCTGCTGCTGATTCTGCTGCTGCTACTGCTGCTACTATTACTACTACTACTACTACTACTACTACTACTACTACTACTACTACTACTACTACTACTAGCTCGCAATAACAGACGAAAGCCTTATCAAAGCTGTAAGAATGGGAGGCCACTCTTGTTGCTGTACTCTTGGAAATAGAAACGAGCTACCTCCCTTGCCACTGCCATGATTCTACCGATTCAAAGCAGACCGTACTGGCCACGATATCTATGTAGTAGCGCCGCTTAGTAAAAAACAAGGCAAGTGTTCACTTTATGATAAAAGCATGCACTTGTATATACATAAGTTAGTAAGTCGTTATCAGATTAGTAATAGGAACCTCATTAAATGGCCCCCAAAAGAAATGATAGTTACATATATTTTCCTATGTTTTCGATTTTAAGCTTTGTTACTCTTTATAAAACACTTTTTCTCATTGTTTACCTCCGAGATTGGTTAGCTTACATATGTTGTGATTAGACAATGGCTCAATTTGCATATTTCTGTTATGGTCACTCACTCGTTCCACTCATATAACACAATGTTTTCAGGAAGATTATGTCACCAAAAATACAGAAACCATTTTCACTCTACGTTTGTGTTTTGCTCTTGAGAGCTTACTCATGATCTAAATGTCTGGCTTGAGCTGTAATATCGAACGCGTTATGCGCCCACAGGGCAATTCACCTTTCCAGAGTATCCATCCATCAGCTGACCTCGTATGACGTCATAATCAGCTCAGCCCGTGTATGATGACGTCACAATCATTAAGTCACAAAGGGTTCCATATAGACCGTCACCAAATCTTAAATGGTCCGGCACGTTGTATGAATTGTATATCTTTGTAATTCTTTGCTATTTAATAAACGTGCTGTTGAATATTTTGAAACCAATTTAGGAAGCAACAGCACGCAGTCAAATTAGTTTCAAAATATTCAACAGCTTAACTGTGTAGTTTTTCGAAAATTGATTGTCAGGGTGTTCAGAGATCGATCGATCCCAACACGAGCGAGGTGTAGGTGGAGCTTAGCTAAAAATGGGCGGGGCATAGCTAAAACCGGAAAGGTCCATTGCATGTCCTGATTTGGTAGCATTTACTCCTGATGTAAGTTAGACTAGTCTCATTGTAAAGATATACAACCGCTCTGGCAGATGCACAACTCTGTACATTTAAGCTCATTCTGTTTACATACGCACCTGTTTTTGCAACCACATTAAATTTATATAGAAACTAATAAATAACAGAAAGCCGTATACTGCCACATTAATTGTGACTTATTAGCCCACGTTTCCTGATGGATTGTCCCTATGAATAACATGACACCATTAGTACGGATGCACCACAATATGGGGGAAATAGATAGCCTTTCTTGCTAGGGACAAATATGTGTTGAGAAAAGGGGTGTGTGGCGGCGGAGGGAAAAGAAAGGCGAGGGAGAGCGAGCGAAAGAGTGATGAGGAGATGGAGAGAGGGCAACACATAAATGGAGGGAAAGCGAGAAAGTTATATGAGCAGGAATGAGGGATATATAGAGGGCGATCGAATAGTAGAGATACAGATCAGGGAATGTGACAGGATATGAATGATGGATGGGGAAGGGCGAGAGAGAGAGAGAGAGAGAGAGAGAGAGAGAGAGAGAGAGAGAGAGAGAGAGAGAGAGCGAGGGGTGGTTGGGAGAGTGGGTGAGGGAGAAAGAGAGACGATAGGGGATAGGGAGGAGATAGAGAGAGGGTAGGAAACAATTGAGAATGAAAGAGTAGATCGAGAGAGGGAATGATAGATGGAGGGATAGGACTGGGAGGGTGGGAGGTAGTATGGAAGTAGCAACAAGAAGCGGCCGAAACTACGAGGCTAAACAAAATAGAGTGCTTGGGTGCAGAGAAAAATTAAAATGGAGAAATGGGGGGAGGGGGAGAGAAGTGGAAGGAGGGTGTGGAAGAGGGCTATCTGGTATTGTATCTGTCAAAATCCATTTAATTTTACGATGCGCGCTAATGGACCTTTCCAAGTTTCAAAATATTTAGCAGCTTACCTGTATAGTTTTCTGGAAATTGATAGTCATGGAGTTCAGATCCCAACATGGATGAGGTGTGGGCGGAGCTTAGATAGCGACAGCCGGGGCATAGCTAAAACTGGAAAGGTCCATTGTAAAAATTAAATCAATATTGTAATACAAACCAGTGCAGCAAGGAAGTAATTTAGAAGTAATTATAGCTTTTTATGTGCCTGATTGAAGTTACCGTATCACAAGATGCTGCATTTAACCATTTAACCCTCGGATTCGTTTTGAAAATGTTGGTACTCAAGCGATTTTATCTTAAAGATTCACCTTATGGCGTATGGCATGCGCACGCGATACATGATCTGTTAGATTACTATCAGCCATGATACCGCACGTTACCGGGCCGGTAATGGGCCAACACCAGGCCGTATTGGCTCGGTATTGGTCCAGTACGGGCCCAGTAAGCTACATTAGCAGAGAAGGTTGTCAAAAATATTATTCAGTTTGGAACAGTTAGGCGATGATAATATTAAACATACTAGTTCGTAGGCTTGCGCGATTACGTGAGTAATCGAAAATCGCGATTATGTTTTAAATCGTGAATTTATATGATTCAAAATTAAATATTCGAATAATCGGGAATATTTTCTATTGCATAAAATATTTCAAAACCTAACTTTTAATTACTTTTTAATGCGATCGACATTTTGCTTTGTGAATGTATGCCTATTTGCAGGGCAAGAGAAAATGTATTACTGGAATGCCTGACTCGAGAATCGAGCCAGGCATTCCTGTGATACGTTTTCAAAAATAGTCTTCTCTTGCCCTGCAAATGGACTTTTCTAAACACAATTGTAGTTTTCCTCATTGATATTCTTTTGTTGCTATGTTTTGGTAATAGCTGATTAATCTGGTAATCAAGATTATTTTTTAATAACCGATCGCGATCACTCAACACAATAATCGCGCAAGCCTACTTGTTCGTAAACGATATGAATGCGCTACATTCGCAAATATTACATGACATCGGTCACTTCCATATATGGAATGCGTTACATTCGCAAATATTACATGACATCGGTCACTTCCGTCTCGTATCGTATTGTTTCATTTCACGTATACATATGAGGAAGAGAGCGTACGTGAATATGCCAGATTGGGTGATGTCAGTGGCTCCAGAGAACTGAGGACGTTACTGTCAATGCGTTGGTTGGCGCACATTTATTGAGAATGGATGGATCCTGTTTTAGGTATGCCACACCTATCTCTCGCTAAGCTTCACCCACGCCCTGAATCTCAATTTCCAGAAAACTATACAGGTAAGATGTTGACTATTTTGAAACTACTTTGACTGGGTGCTGTTGCTGCCTATAAAGAGTACAGGCATTCAATCCGTACGACATGGCAGACTATTAAGCGCTTAAGATGTCCTAAATCGAGTCATTTATGATGTAATTGATTATGACGTATGCCTTCGCGCCACGTAGTTGATTATGACGTCATATGATTGATGGAAAAACTGTATTCCTCCATTACATGATATCAGCCACTTTCGGTTGGCAAGGTAACATGTAGACGAGTAGAAGACAACATTAATCAGGGCTAAAAATTCGAAAAATACTTTGTTGGCCTCCAGGGGCAAGTATACCATTTAAATTAGGTTGCCAGACTGTACTTCCAGGTTGCCCCATTTCTATAAATTATGTTGAAACTATTTTTTGTTGTAAGCTACACAAACTACAGAATCCTTGTAAATACCAACTCGAGCATTATAGTAACCATTTATCCCTCACATCAGCCCGAAATCTGTAGCACGGATCGACCGGTCGGGTACGAGAAGTACCAGCTAAGCTGGGTCCGCGCCGCCCGTCCTGGATTCGCTCCATCAGCGCCCCCCCCCCCCCACCTGGGTAGAGCCATCAGCGCGTATAAGCCTATGTGAGAAAACGCATGCGCGCGCTAATCACTGTATTGAGAGAGCGTGCGTAGCGCGCTCAGGAGCGAGTGGCGCTTTTAGTGTGCCGAGTGGGTACATTTTAATTCTTTATAATTGTTTGTTTCCGTCGGATCTGGTATCGATCAAGACCAGCTTTCGACGGGCGTTTTAAATCTACAAACCGTTTTAAAATCGGTTCAGAAATGGGTGAGTTATCACTTATTACCATTCAAATTATGCTCAAAATATAGAAATAACGACGTCGTAATCGCGTATATATATATATATATATATATATAGCTAAATAATCAGTGGTTTGTGCAACACGTGACTCACTACGTCATCTTCACATCTATATCTATCGCAATATTTAGATAATTGTGTACACGTCACAGGATTACGGCGCGGCTGCTTCAGCAAATACTGATTGGTTGAGGCAGCCAGTTATGACGTCACTATGAGTATAAAAGGGGATGATTTCAGAAGATCGAGAGCTTCGTCGGCCGGGGGTCTGCTCACAGCATGACAGGCTACCCGGACCAACCAGGACAGGTATAAAGCATCACCTCTGTCTCGGCTGTCTTCATCTCCGCTCGTGCTGAAGCAGTTCTCGACGCACCGCACCTAAATTGTGTAAGCTCCCGGATGACCATCCGGGGGCAATATTAGAACTATTATACTGTTCCTGATTTAATTAGTAACTGTATAGGAACTATATTATTGTGGTGGTTCTTTGTGGCCCAACTATGTAATTCTACGTGACGTAGAGCGGCGACGTCCCTCGGTGGATAACTCACCGGATTTGCCAGCCACGCCGAAAAGTGGATCTTCAACCACCACACTGCATGTCGTGTGTGTCCTGATTTATGGTTCAACCGCAGCCAAGTAAACTTTGTCCGGTGCGCCAGTAGAGCTATTTGGCACACCCCGCACTGTTAAGCTTTAATATGTGCAGGCATAATTACAATTATTAATAACCCTACCTGTTAATGGGTTATCTTAGCTTACTTAACTTACCGTCATCGGACGGGAACTTTCATTACTATCGTATTATTGTGTAGAACTTACTAGCTATTCAGCAGACATTACTTATACTGTGTTTCACTGTCCTGAGTGTGTACCGCTTCCGTTCTGGACGAGCATATAGGAACCCTGCCTTGCAGGAAATCTACACGCTGAGACGTATCCAGCTTTCAGAGAACGTGTCAACCCACAAGTATGGTGACGTCTCAATTTCAGTAACATAGTAGCCATTATATTGGTATGGCTACTGGGTATTCAAGTAACTATACATGATAGCTTTAATTACATCTTTAATTATTATAATGTATTACCGTAAATAGGTACCGATGACTAATAGATACCGTACCAGTCCTCGGACCGCATCTTATAATTTCTTTATATTACTGTTTATTGTTATCCTTATTTACTGTAAGGTGCTTTAACTAACCGCACCATATTAGGTCTATCAACCTGTATCACCCCTGTTTTAATCTAATCACATACTGTTACCGATTTGTACTTGGTTTATTTAGGTATATGGCCAGCGGCCGTCTTGTTAATATGTTTTGCTTATTTGTAGAAAACTTAGGACTGCAGTGCATTAGGAAATACTCTACAGCAACATTTATATTTGCATTACTTTCTCCCGCCATCAACAATTTTACACTGAGGTCGCTGTCCGTGCTATAACTCTGTTTAGCCCGGCATGCTACCAACTAAACCTGACTATTCAGCTCGATAGGATAGGTTTAATGTGATTAGAGACAATTTCTTCGTTAGGAGACCATAGTGTACGCCTCTTCCCCGGTCGTAGTGGTAATCTAGCCCAGCACACCGGCAAGGTTGTGTTAACTTGGCCAATATACCTATAAGGCATCATATCTATAAGTTATTGTCTCTTTTCATGTTCCACTAAGCCTGATGGCTTCTTAATTGTTTGGATATCCCTAACCGCACCGTGGGATGATCCGACTGTGGGAAACTATCGAAGGTTTCCGAGCGGTGATGACCAAGGTACGGTGTCACATACACTCCCCTTGTATCTTAGGATACTTAGTAGCTAGTTATCCTTGCCAATGAAGGAAGCACTGCGAACACATTATAATTATTATTTTATATTTCTTTAGAATATTGCCCCGCACCGCAGTGCATATTGGGCAACATGAGCTTAAACCTAACGACAGGTCAATACTTAGCTCCTTAGGACTTGGGGACGGACGAGATGTGCATCTCCACCCAACTCATTAAAATGTCTGGGCAAGATGTTGGAATCTGCCACGCCCTCGCGGAAAGAACATTTGCGGTGGATATTCGTCTCTTTATCCCCACCGTAACGATAGGTCAGTTATACATTTCACAGCACATTGCTTGAATAAAAGAGTGGCCCCTTTTGGCCAACACTTTTCCTGTGCTTCAGCAGTGGGGGCATTTTCCTGTAACGGAGGCCCGAGCGAGGCACTCACCTCTCGCAAAGATATCCAGTGACGGCGGCCTACGCGAGGTTACTACCTCTCACCACAATTTTTATAGGATCTAGAATTAATGCCCGCGTGAGGCACCATGCCTTTCGCCACGCTAGGAGTTTCGTCTCCTCATCTTCTTCAGCGTAGAGTTATCATAACTTATATAAAGTTAATTAGCGATCTCGTATGCGGGGGCCTCCTTTGCGCGGGTACCACTGCGGACTCAAGGGTCTGTATGGTACCTCCGGTGTCTCCACATATAGAGGTTCATAAGCTGTCTCTATGTTATGTATTATTCAAATGCTCATTGTTATCTAGCGAACTTTACTGTTTGTATAGGTTATATTTTCTTAGTTATTATTTTTAGACAAATTCATGTAAGTCCGTAGTTTCAAAATTGCTATGGACAGGCATACCGGTGACACCAATTTGTGGGCTGACACCGTTCAATTTAATGTAAGCGGCAATGGTCGCACGGCCCCACCGGAACAATTGAGTTCCACCGGCCTTAGGAGCGGGTCTTTGTTGACCGCAGGACTGCATCGCAGGGGATACGATACCCCGAGACCGGGAGCTAACCAGCCACCTCGTTCGCCGTGCACATGTGGCGCGGTGGCTCGACATCACACACAGGAACGGCCCGACGCAACCCCGCGAGCTACAAAACGGCTTATGTAGTGTTCATTAGAAATGCCCATTTGCAGTCATTCCAGTGGTAAATTTTTAAAAACAATTTTCTCTTGGTCTGCAAATGAGCATTTTCAGGCCCTGAACATAACACATTATCTAGGTTGTTCCCCCAGGGCAACCAATGTGTTAAAACGTTGTTGCCCTGCAGTAAAAACTGGTTGCCCCGAACCGCAGGAACGTGTATTATAATGTACTATCGATAGAGTGCGCCAGGACGTGAATGATATTAGATATGTCCTATAAACTAGCAGTGCAAGGCAACAGTTGAGATGAGATTAGTGTTCCTTTGGTACACACTTGACTACGATATTCAGTGAAATGACCCCGTATTCTGTCAGAAACAAATCTGAGCCAACATAATTATATACACAGTATAGTCATATCTACAACCGTCTTGGCTTGGCTGCAGTGACCATGATACATTATTCAGTTTAAATAGGAAATCGATTCGTCTGTGTTATCCACCACCAAGCTGAGCGCTGCTTAGAATTGGCGCTAGCAGCACAGCATACGTCATCACACTGTCCGCGCGTAAGAATTACTTATCTGGCTGAATGGTGTTTGAGGGATATATGACTGGGACAGGGTGGATGGCTAGTATTAAGTGTGATGGCGCGATGCCAGAAACCATCCAGTGCCCGTAGACACAGTTAACCCATGAATGATTCGATAGGCGAGAGAGAGAGAGGTAGAGAGAGAGAGAGAAAGAGAGAGAGAGAGAGAGAGATGGGGGAGGGAATGAGGGAGGGAGGGAGGGAGGATGGGAGGGAGGGAGGGAGGGATGGAGGGACGGAGAGAGAGAGAGAGAGAGAGAGAGAGAGAGAGAGAGAGAGAAAGATCGGTAAAAGTGGAAAGGCTGGTGCCAAAACGATTTTCTCTCTTAGCAATCGCAATGTCTAGCAGCAAAATGGTCTTGACATCAGCAACCATTTCATGAGCAAATATTGGCAAAATCTTAGAAATAATAATGGCATCATTAATGGAGGAATCCAGTTTCTCAGTCAGTGATAGAGTATCATAATCAACTACGTCACGTGCAGGCTGACGTCACAATCAATTACGTCATAAACGGCATGATATAGTCCGCCATAATCGCTTAATAAACGCGTAATAGTCCGGAATACATTAGGATGCGGTACATACACCTGAATGATTTTACTCCTTTCTTTGTAATAATAATAATAATAATAATAATAATAATAATAATAATAATAATAATAATATTAATAATAATAATAATAATAATAATAATAATAATAATAATAATCGGACTAGATCATGAGAACATCTATCATCGTGAGATAGCTATGGACTTTTCATAGTGCACATTTACGAATGTACCGATGGCCCAGGTAATTTTAGAGGATATGAACATGGTAGAGGATCTATTGACATGTGTGCACATATCTCGAGCAGGTCAGTGGCTCATACACCTACAAAGATTGGAAAGATTGTGTCCGTTATTCCTCAGCCAAACCAAACCAGAATATGCTGAACATAAGTTGCCAAAAGGTATCAACTAAAAAACCCAGACCCTGATATACTGCAAAACACACGCTGGTGTATGGCATAATTTTGAGAATGCTAACTTCCTTCACAAGTATTGGTGTAGATCGTGCCCTCAAACAGGAAAATAGAAAATTGAAAGTACTCGCTGTTCTTCATGGTCTAACATTACGACACGAGACATACTTTTCTTGTAACACCATAACTATCACGACTTGCATCTGAAGCTGATGGCATGGTTTGTATCACTACAACTACAACGTCACATCACCATACACTACCAGATAGCAAGAAACAAGAGAAACGAATTGAAAAGTTGAAAACAATCTTAGGAAAGTCAAATCGTTTCGGTTAGGTGGAAATTCTCTGAATAGCATCATCAACAAGTCAGAAAGATATTCTTCCACAATATGCAGATGGAGAAGACGCATATTCAAAATTTGTGACACAGTATTATGGGTGCGACCAACTTCTGGAGCCCAATGGTTAAAATCAGACTACATAGATGGAATTCATATGATAAAGTCATTTAGACAAAACTTGGTGGAAAAGTGATAGAACTTAATCAAACTCGCTTTCTGTTTGCCCGAACAGCTACTGTTGCCAAGTCACGTACTGAGATTGATATGGACGTTGCCTTTAGCATGTACGAACTATCAGGCATAGCTCGCTTTTAGTTTGCATGTTTCTAACTTGTAATGACAAAAGCCAATTAGCCCAAATCCTGGAAGACAGCCAACGCATTGTCTGAGTCATATACTCAGAATATTAAGACGGCTTCAGTTGTAGATAAAAATACATTTGTGTATTGGATGCCAATGACGAAGATAATCTTAACCTTTTCAGTGACTCTACAACATAACTTTGTGCTCCATCGAAAGTCAAAGGACTATGAATGTGCCCATGCTGTGTTCGATCATTAGAGTGAATGTCCACCCCTTAATCAGGACACACGACAACGCCGAAAATGTGCCATCCAGGACAAGACACTATACGTGCATAGGTTGAATGGCTATCAGGACATCACTGTATGCTTTTCACAACCATTCTAAGATAAAGGTCAGCTCTCATCCAATTTGATTGAACATTACAAATAACGGCAGACTGACCTTTCCAGAGAAAGTTGTGCAAAATATAATCACTCGAATGTAGACCATCTGACAACTTTTCACGAAGAAGCAGGTACTGCCATCACCCTAAACACTTTGGATGTCAGTCAATCGGAATATACTGTGCACATCCTTTATCCAGATACAGATATATTTGGTACTGTCGGTGAGCCATGTAACAGTGCTAGGTCATAGTGCCTGAATTTATTTAGGAACAGAAAATAAAGACATACTTGTGCAATTAAATCTAACTTATGAGTGCTTATACGATAAGACAGTTGTAGCTTTACCTAGATTTCATTGGTTCATCGGCTGTGGCACGACTAGAAGGTTCGCTGGAAAAGGAAAACAATCCTGCTGGCAAGTCTTCCATAAGGCCAATGACCGAATAATAGAATCCGTTTGCCAGTTGCGTAAAACATAAATGTTATCTGAACATTACAGGAATTCGCCCGTACGCTATACCAACCAAGGCCAAGCCCTGTCAAATTGGGGAACTGACATGGCAGCTGTTCAGGTGCATTCGAGCAGATAAGCTTCCACCAACAAAGGTCGTTCTCAAGTATTACACATTACATGCTCATTATCAGGCTATGGCGTGGTGTCATCAAACTATTGCACAGCCGACTCTACCATCATCAGAACTCTATGGATGGATGAACGAAAATGGTCACTAAACCCCATCGTAGCAACCCAGAAACCTGATTAGATGTGTATGTGGAGTTGATAAGTGTAAGAGCAGCTATTCTGGTATTATGCAACATGTGTCCTGCACGGACATGGGTAGGTTGACAGGTGTGAGAATACTATACAGTTATGCTCACGATGATGATGAGACTAGTGACTGAGGCTACGACGACATTTAATGACGATTTTCAAATCTGTTTGGTCTTGAATGAATATTGACCATGCTTTGCGCAACCGGGCCAACAGTGCACCCAGATTTAATAGTCGAATAGAAGTACATGATGCATACAAACGCGGTTATTACAGTCCATATTCACAGAACGGGCAATGTTGTGACTAGCTGTCTAGCATCATAGGGATCATTTTGATATGCACTATTATATACGTTTCGTTAACTCTTACGTTTTTTTATGTTTTGGCCCCTAGCTCACTATTTCTGATGAAAAATACACTTTACGGTTCTAGAGAAAATGGCACCAAACCTTGCTTATGCATTTGTGTATGAGGGAAACAAAAATGCTTGGTGCCAAAGATTTACAACGAATAATTACAGAGGCTGAATTTCCTACATGATCCTAGACTATATCGAGATATTGTTGATGTCTAGCTAAGAGAAGGGTTCACCCGAGAAGAAATTCTTTGACACTAAGCATATTGCATATATTAGTGTCTATCTGACCTTTGAGAACCGCTACCATCCCATGTTGGACGATGCTAATCTTTTAAGTATTGCAGCGTGTTTTATTTAAACATATTTTATTGTTCAAAGGACAATGTGGTTTGAGTCGTAAGTTGTCTCCTTCCCAAATTTATTATATAAACGATTATCATAATAACGAATATGTGCAGCTGATAAGAATTTATTAACATTAAGTTGCCTCAAATAATGGGCCTTTTCAGTTTAACTATGCTCACAGCTGGCTCATGTTTGGGTCGATCTATCCCAAAACTCCTTGACTATCAATTTCCAGAAAACTATTCAGGCAAACTGTTGAATAATTATGTTTAAACTAATTTGACTCTGTGCTGTTGCTGCCTACGGCTCGTATGCCTACGGCAGCAACAACGAGCTGTCACATTAGTTTCAAAATAGTCAACATCATGTTTATCAAATAGTAAATACATACAATTCGTAAAACAAGGCTTAGTCCGTCACCAATGTTCGTGATGAACTTTTCTACGTCATTCATGGCGCCATTTATAATAACGTGATCCTACACACCTCGTAGTTGATTATTACGTCTTATGATGGGTGAAAAAACTGGAATCCTTCATTACTCTGAACATCAGTATTGTAATTATGCATTATGTAATAGGCATGTACGGCAATGCGCGTTTATGTGATTACATGATTTTAGCAGTAAATGAAGCAGGCCATTGATTTGATATGGGCGTAAATATGAGTGAACTTGTGTGCACGTTTGCGTTTTGCATATTTCAAACAATACAATAATTATAGTAATATCTACTAAGTATTAGCTTATGTGTGTATGTGTGTAGGTCTGTTTAAGCATTGACGTGGTCACGTAAAATATAGAAATTTGTGGTGAATATTATATTAAATTGAGTAATAGTATGTGCCTACACACATATGTCCAGCCTCGGGCACAACGGACACACGCGGACCCACTGGGAGGTGGCCATAACATAGGGACCAAAAAAGTCACGTTGCTACTTATTATAGATTATCTGCCGTAGACATTTGCGTTTGAGGCAACATGCCCGCCGCTCGTTTGGATAGGCGGTCGTGCGGCCCATCAATTCTGGCTAGTTGACATATAGTGGACGCAGTAGACAGGTCTTTCAACATGTACGTTCGCGTATGCGAGTATATTTAAGGAACTGCATGCGTGTTTACAGGTGGGTGGGTGGGTGCGGTTGGGTGGATGGGGGTGGAGGCATGCGCGCTCACCTCAACCTCCCTTACATTTAGACGTCCTTCCCCGTAAAATTGTACATGCATGATAAATATTATATCCAATCAAATGCACGTAAAACGTATACAATCGAACAGAAAGAAACACCACCCATCCATTGTACAACTTCACGGCACTTGAGGAAAACAAGCAAGATCTTGTTATTTCGAACAACGTAATTTAAATGAGGCAGTTGCATGTGGATTCACAGACGCTATAGATCAATCAGCGTCATCCATCGGGTTCTGATGCACGCTCGATCATGCACTGCCTGTATATCAGCATATAATCAATGTGCGTGTCAGCGCCTGGCTTTACATTTGTGAGCTTTTAAGACAAGGGGAAGGTATGCATTGAGCCACGCTGCACATGAAACTGGGACATTACAGAATCTGAAACATAGTGCAACGTATGAGAGTCTCAAGTAAATACCCCACATTCAAGCTGAAGCAACGGATCGCCGAATGTAACACCGGATCAGGGCCGATCTTAGGCAGTGCAACGAGTGCATTTGCACCGCGCCCCCAAATCTCCAGGCCCCCCGGAAATGTGAAACAATAATTATTTTCGTCTTGATTTTGGGACCATTGCATAACTTCAAGTTATACGCATAGACGCTATACCTATAGAACAACTCATAGAACAGGCAATATGTTTCCAAATGAAAACGATTTTGAACACGATATAAAGAAAAATGTTCTGTTAAATATTTTGAACATAAAAGGATTGACATTGGTGCCTTAGGGAGTTCAAAATATTCAATAGTATCGTTTTTTATTTTGCGTTTCAAATATGTGAAACTATTTCGGAGCTGTACTGCAAAAGACTGATTTTGACAAATCCTACAGCCCTCTAACCTAAGGGCCCTCCTCACGATTCCAGTCGAAACTGGACACTAGATTTCTCACGATCCTAACATCAGTTCCGAGGGCGGTAAGAATTTCAGAAAATGTGCACAGGGCCCTCTGAGTCATAAGTTCGGCCTCGCACTGGGCCTCATGACAGTAGCAACGGGAAGATAACGAGCTGACACTTCGCATAAATCACCAAAACCAGCTTCATTGGTGCGTGAAAGGTCGTGCTCGGCGAAGAAAGCATCAGAGAAGAAACTGTTAATATCTAGCGAATGTGGAATGATTGATGAGGATACATGTCTCTAGATCCATGACAAACTAGTTTGTATTGGGCGGACAGAACGATTATTTTCACCAACAACAGATGTCGTAAACCGCAACGTTCTGGGAAAACAATTTTCAGAAAATGTCTGGAACAAGAGTCACTGTCCTCCCGCATATTTGTCCTATTTAGCGGATGTCAGTCTGTTCTACGAACAGAATAGGTGGCCGGTAGAGGGATACCTGTTCTGCGAATGGAATAGTAGGCCCGTAGAGGGATATATGTCTGCTTATGCCCCGCCTATTTCTATATAAGCTCTGACCGCGCTTTGCGCCTTATTGACTCAATTGAATCATGAATTACCAGAAACTCGATTTCAAGATAATTATACTAGTAAGCTTTTGAATAATTTGAAAGTAATTTGACTGAGCACTGTTGCTGCGTGTGGCAGCACCTTCCCCCAGTCAAATTACTTTCAACATAATCACCAGACACTTTATTAAAGGTGTATAGTCAGACAGAAATGTTTGAAAATAAAACTGCTTAAAGTGTAGACCTTTAGAGACTTAAATTATATATCGATATCTAAGGAAACGAAATAAATCTTAATACATGATGATTTTGTTCCAAATAAATTAATATAATTTCTATCTTGTGAAATTGAAATAGAGACATGAGTCTCTAACTCAAATTAAAAATTAAAAATACTATATTTATTTATACAGAATAAAATCACCATATGTTAACCTTTAATTCGCTTCGTTATATCTAGCTAAACAAGTTAAGCCGCTAAAAGTAATAAATAACCAGTTTTAATATCAGGCATTTTTGTGTGAATATGCACCTTTAAATAGTAAAAACATACAATTCGTCAACATGACGGACTTTTCAATGTTCATGTTGGCGCTAGATACATCATTCATTATGCACTGTGAGTATGGTGTTGTCCTAGCTGTGACGTAATTACGTGAGTAACAGATCGGCTCCACCAATTATTTCAGCAGTTGTTTTTCCTTCCGCGTCTCGCAAAGCATGTGCTTAGATCTTGGGGCGTGGCTATGGCATGTGATATCTCAGCATGCTCTGCCGGCGGTAGTTGACTGCGTCTTACAGTTTACTATGAACAGATGTTGTTGGGCAGGGCTGGATTAAGGATCCTGTAGACCCTAGTCACCTGCTAACCAAAGGCTGACTTAGCTAAACCAAAGGGATGGGTGGTTGCTGGGGCTATGGGGGGGGGGGGTGGTATCATCCTACAGAAAGCATTTCAATCTGGATACGGTCAAACGGCTTTGCACTTCTAGAGACAAGTATTGGATCATCAGTTGGGTATTAAATTATTACATTTTTGTCATCAGTTAGGAATTTATTGCCACCCTGAGTTGGTCACCCAGACAACTACCACCAACCACCCGCTCTAAGCACCCACATCCTCAGTACTCTACTGAGTAAACTGACTCACATGATGGCAAAGTAATTCATTTTCTAGATTTTAAATGCTAACAGAGGCTATGTCCTGTATTTCTTAAAATAATTTACAAGATTATAGTTCTTCAGTTTAGCGTCAGTGTGAAGTTAATTGTTCATTTTGTTTTATTTTATCTTCCTCAAATTTCGTAGGTCCCTTAACTATCGCCGGCCACCCGAAATTTCTTAGGCCATGGGCACAGTTCCTTGTGTGCCTAATGGATAATCTGGCTCTGTTGGTGGAACGGCTTTTGCTTATTTTTTCTTTATGTGGGCATCACAGTTTGGCGCTTGTGGAATGTGACACAAATGTATGTTGTTTTTATTTTTACGGCTCCAGCTTTCTGATTTGGTAAAAGTGTGGCTGCTTACTTTTCGTTATTCACGTTGAATTACTTGTTTGTTACCGATGTCGTGAGGTTTTTTAAACGAATTTTATTGTAACATATAGGTACAATGGGATTGGGCACAAGTTCTGTCAACTTTGAGATGCCCTCTCCCTGTCGTGAGTGCTTGGGCGGGCGATTTGTGGCCGATGTGGCGGGTGTTGTATTTTCTTAGACGTAGTCTCTTACCACGCTGTCTATGTTCAGAGCAATCTTGATGATTTGGGGTAATTTTGTGACCAGGTATTCAATAACAATGAAGACCAATATCGTAAAGATCTTCACTGAATAAAGATACTCAATGTCTGAGCGACTTTTCCTGTTTTCATGGTTATTTAACGCCCCTTGTGTAGATCAAACAATGTATTGGTCAAACCTGACCTGAAGTGGTCTTTGTGGACGTCCATTTACAGGCTAAGAAAATCCTATTTTTATAATTTCCCACTATTATAACGAGCTATGTAACAGATTGTGACGTCAGCC
Source organism: Chaetoderma sp. LZ-2023a (assembly GCA_034401795.1). Taxonomy (NCBI): domain Eukaryota; kingdom Metazoa; phylum Mollusca; class Caudofoveata; order Chaetodermatida; family Chaetodermatidae; genus Chaetoderma; species Chaetoderma sp. LZ-2023a. Next base: position 29,775,420 of record CM067375.1, on the reverse strand, counting down.
TACGTGTGAGGTAATGGAGGAATCCAGTTGTAACTATACTCCGCCCCACCAGTTGTAACTATACTCCGCCCATTTTAGCTAAGCTCCACCCACACTTTGTGCATGGTGGTATCGTTGGATCCCTGAACTCACTGCCTGTCAATTTCCAGAAGACTGTCTAGGCAACCTGTTGAATATTTTGAAGGTCCATTCAAATTAGTTTCAAAATATTCAACCGCTTGTTTAGTAAATAGTAAAGACATACAATTCGTACAAACTGACGGACTCTTAAGCGTTTAAGACAGACTAAATCTAGTCATTCATGACGTACTTGATTATGAAAATGTAAGGACGTACAATTCATACAACAACGTTTAATCCGTCATCAATTAATATACGCCCTTGTGACGAACTTATGATTATGACGTTATCTTCCAGGTCATGTAGTTGATTTTGACGTCATATGATTGCAGGATAAACTGGAACGGTCAATTGAAAAGCTTTTCATTTCACCTTTAATGTCATTTCGTCGTAAAGCAGATTCTTCACATATGTACCTGACTTGTTTTGGGAAATTTAGGTCATCCATTCCACGTCCTTTAAGCAGTCTTGAGCGCATAATGGAGCTTTCCCGCTTTAGCAATGCCCCGCCGATCCCTAGTTAAGCTCCATGCACACGTTTTACGTGTTTGATTCGATCGATCCACGAGCAGCATGACTATCAATTTCCAGAAGACTATATTTTTGAATATTTGTTTTAAACCAGTTTGTCTGGTCGCTGTTGCTGCCTATGGACTGTTTATTAAATATTAAAGACATGCAAGTCGTACAAAAACGCTTAGTCTGTTTTCACGTATGCGTTCGTGACGTACTTATCTACGTCATTCATGACGTCATTGGTTATGACGTCATCATACATGTCACGTAGTTCATTATGCCGTCATATGATGGAGGGATAAATTTGAATGGTTCATTCTGCCAGAGAAGGCTTTCACATTTCGGAAGATGGCCACGACCTGAATTTGCCATACAAAATTTGGGTATGCCAATTTCGAAGGCAACATAGCTGTAAATTAACACCTGATGTAACTACGTGACGTGTAGGATGACGTCATAGTCATTGACGTTATTAATGACTTAGATAATTTCTTCCATTGACGCGTAATTGATAACGGACTATGCGCTGTTGTATGCGTTATATGGCTCTACTATTTATTAAACATGATGTTGAATATTTTGAAACTAATTTGACGTATGTACGGATATTTCTCAAAATACATTCAAGATAACCATTAAGATAACTTCAGTGAAAATGATAAATCAGGTCCCTGTGCGCAAACTAGTGGTAAACGGTGAGAAAGAAATCTGAGTGAAGCTAAGAAACATGACCACTAAGCATCTTATACGTGTGAACGCAACACCAACCAAGACACATTACAACTGTGCTGATGGAAACACCAAATACTAAAAATGCAAAGTAGTGTAAGAAATGTTGTGCTAAACGACACTAAATACTTGCAGATGCATGACAAGATTGCAGCGAATGATTGTAGTCAAAGGTTCAATGACATTTTCATGAATCGCTGACCATGTTAAAGATTCAACGTGCTGCCAATATCCCTCATATATCAGACACATGATAGCTCATAATCTCGGACGAAGCTATAAAAAGGTGCCTTGTGCTAGCAGATTGGACAACGATGGGTTGTATCCCAGTCTGCGTGCGGATTCAAAATGTTGCGTATGTGGCAAATGTATTTAGGTTGAACCTCTGAATGCCAGCGATCTCTTTCAGAATCCCGGCTCCATTTGAAGAATCCAATTTCCCAGTCAATCATATGACGTAATAATCAACTAAGTGATGTGTATGATGACGTCGTAATCAAGTACGTCATGAATGACGTGGTTTAGTCTATCTGTATTTACGCGTAATAATCTGGCAATGTGTACGAATTTACGTCTTTACCATTTAATAAACATTCTGTTGAATATTTTGAAACTACGAAGTAACGCACGCAGTCAATTAGTTTCAAAACATTCAACAGCTTACCTGTATAGTTTTCTGGAAATTGATATTGAGGGAATGCAGGGATCGATCAATCCCAAACGCGGGCAAAGCGTGGATGGAGCTTGGCTAGAGATGGGCGGGGCATAGCTAAAACTTGATTCATTTATTTCTCCGGTATATTGTTGGCGTATGTCTGTCTCATTCGGGGATCCACCCCATCTATACTGGGTGGTCTCCAGATGCATACGGCGAGGATTGGGTTTATATTACCTTGTTGTAAATACCGGAATAGAATAATCAATTTCCTACTGACGTTGCCGTATTTGACACAATTGTCACATTGTCATATGAAGTTGAGTGTCAAACAAACCAGTGATTATTATTATTATGTCATGGCATCCAATCGACCAATAGTCCATGACATTGAACTCAATTCTTAAGATAAGATAGCATTTTATACATGTGTGGGTGCCGACACACATGGCCGCACATGTGCACGCGCGTGCGATAAATTGGTTGATGAGATGGAAACAGCTGTCCATGATTGCAGTGGCGTAGATTTAAAGTAATATTTGGGGTGGGTGGGTGATGATTTTGGTATAGGATCTGGGAGAGGTCATTACCAGGGGCTCGGGGGATCGTCCCCCTGAAAAAGCGGGAGTGGGGATATACCCTCCACCCCAATGATTTACGCCCCTGCATGATTGCAATATCAAACTGTATAACTTGGGCTGACCAATCCACAGTGTGAAAACTGATTGCGTGCGAAGCTGTAAAGTGGATAGACATAAGTATCATTCTTGTTTCTTGAATGCGATTGTATTGCCAAGATAATGAAGCTTCAACGAGGCGATAATATCACTGAAATTGCGCATAGTTTGATGCCAGCGTACGTCCCGCTGTCTGGATTACCAATATGACTCCTGAATCACCAGCATCTGAATTTCAAGGTAGCTATACAGGTAAGCCGTTGACTATTTTGAATCTAATTGGACAGAAACCTGTTGATGCCATAGGCAGCAACAGGTCCCGGTCAAATTAGTTTCAAAATATTCGACATAAAATTCTTAAATTGTAAATGATTTATTTGAATTCGGGATCTTCGGTTCAAAGAACACATGCTATCCGTTAGCACATTTATACCATGTGTTAGCCACAAGCTGTTTTGTTCTCGCGTCTCTGATTCTTCTAAGATAAATGAGATTTATAGCGTTTTGCTGTTTTGAATAAGCATTCTGTAAATATCGCTATGCACTACATGTCTCCTAACTGATGAGATATATTTTATTGTTTTAACTCTTCAATACTTTTCGTCTAATACAAAATCGTATAAAAGCTCCACCAGAAATTGGCGAAAACTCGTGAAACAAAAACTTGATCTGTTACATTTCTGCTAAATCAACGAACTGATTTTCAGCTGAATATATGAGTTGAAATTTTTAGTATTTTATTATATTTTTAATTGGTTTATAACTCCATCAAACAACGACGGAAATGACCACAACTCGAATTTGACAGCTAATATCGCGTAATAAAGTAATATATCATCAATGGTCAGATCGAAGGACCGCAAACAAAGGTCTGAAAAGCTGATATTTTCACACTTCATGACTAAACGTGGGGTATAAATCAATCAGTAATTAACGGAAACGGATAACTTGATCTAAAATCTTCTAAAGTAAATGAATTGATGCATATTCTGATCAGTATATTAAAAACCATGGGAAAATGCCCCAGAATGCTGGTGTTTTTCTTATTTCATCACTAGCAGTGGCAGTACTCCATAGGAAATTGACGAACAACTATATGTAGGCGAATCAATGTATGAGGTTAGCCACGCTGTCTCTCACGTATCTGACAACATAATCAATCCACGACACGTGTTAGCTGACGTCACAGCCAACTGATGAACATGGTAAAGATCTAACACTAAGCATCTGAATGGATGTATCCAGCTTTAGCCGTGCGCTGCCAATCCCAAGCTAAGTTCTAACCACAGGTCGCTCGTGTTGGGATCACTCAATCCCTGAACTCCCTGACTATCAATTTCCAGAAGACAATGCACGTCAGCTTTTGAATATTTTGAAACGAATTTGACTGGGTGCTGCATATTTCGAAATAGTCAACATCGTGTTTGTTAAATATAGACATGCACTTCGTACAACAACGCTTAGTCACCAACGCTTGGCCTATGCCTGGCCTATACCTGGCATATTAGTCCATCATCAATTAAGCGTTCGTACCGAACTTATCTATGTCATTCATGACGTCATTGATTATGGCGGCATCCTTCATGTCGCCTAGTTGATTATAACGTCACCCTGCATGTCACGTAGTTGATTGTGACATCATAGTATTGATGAAGAAACTGAAAAGGTCCATTCTATGTCATTTGTGAATTACCAAACTAGTAAACATAGCATCAACTGCTCCATGTCAAATTGGTTTCAAAATACTCAACAGCCTATGGGTATTGTTACATTGAATTTGGTCTTCTTGGAATTCGCGGTACAAATCGATTCACACTAAACTGCAAAGTGGGCGGGTGTTGGCTAGAAATGGACGGAGCAGAGATAAAATGGACCCCCTGTATTGCCGAGCGCGATAACGATAGTAATTTAACAACCACATTGACGCCATCCGGCTATCCATGGTTTCGCGTGTTACTGCGCCCGTAAATGGCCAATAACGATCCAGTAGCCTGAGTTGTCAGGGATTGCAATATCGATGTCCTGAGAAAAACAGTGGAATCAGTAACGCTCAACGAGGCTCTGTGCGTCACGCCCTCCTATCCCAACAATCCATTCCCAGAATTCTACGACAATAAATCACCCAGGGATGCGTGAAAATATTATCTTATCAGAACATTAGAAGGTATTTCCTGGGGGAGCAAAGGGTCTGGCTGAGGACAAGAAAGAATTGCGAAATAATAAGAAGAATACATGGATAAGTTCCTACGTATGCCCCGCCCATTTTAGCTAAGATCCGCTCGTATTAGAATCAATATATTTACTTCGAATCCAAATTAACAGAATCTCAATGTCAAGGTAATCTTCCATGAAGCTGTTGAATATTTTGAAACTAATATTACTGGACGCTGGTGCTGTAGTAGGCAGCAACAGCTGCCAGTCACATTAGTTTAAAGATTTTCAACAGAATGTTTGGTAAATTGTAAATACATCAAATACATATACAATTCGTGCAGTTGACAGAGTTTTCATGAAGTCGTGACGGAACTATAATGCGTCATCACGATAGTGAAGTCAGCCAACATGTGACGTAATTGATTATGCCGTCATATGCTTGAGTGACAGGCAGTCCAGATACCTCTATTGCAGCTGCATGATGGTTTAATTATTGCAGCTGAAGATCACAATACCTCCTCCTCCTCCTCCTCCTCCCCCTCTTCCTCCACATCCTCCTCATACTACCCTCCTCTTCCTCCTCCCACTCCTCCCCCTCACCCTCCTCCTCCTCATCATCATCATCATCATCATCAACAGCAGCATCATCATCATCATCATCATCATCATCATCATCATCATCACCATCATCAACATCATCATCATCATCATCAACAGCAGCATCATCATCATCAACAGCATCATCATCATCATCATCATCACCATCACCATCATCATCATCATCATCAGCAGCAGCAGCAGCAGCAGCATCTTCAGCATCATCTTTGCGAAACCAGCCAGACGTATTCTAGATTAGTCCATATCTGTTTATAGTTGCGTTTCACACAATCTCCTATATTAATATTTCCATATCCAGAAAAAGAATACTGCTGGAATTTCCACCTGACAATCTTCAGTAGCCAAATCCTTATCACTCGGAATTCTTCAGAATTTCCAGTTACTCTTTTTGCTCTTTGCAACTCTGTTGGTCTTTTAATTGTCAAGTAGGTCAGAATGACTTTTCAATGGGTATGAGAAAAGTTGATTTGCAGGTCAAGAGACGACTATTTTGTGAAGATTTACCACTGGAATCCCTCGCTTGTTTAAGGAGCCAGCCATTCCAGTGGCTAATGTTCTAAATTAGTCTTCTCTTAGCCCGCGAATGGATACTCACTGAGAAAACATTTTGGATTTTCTTAATCAATCTTGAGAATTACCGTGCTGAAAGTGGTTAAGAGTTCTGAGCTTGAAAGTGTGCATTATTTTTCCCCCATCTCCGATCTTATGTTTTGGGTGTGAATTTTCGTAAAACAACACATTAAAATCACCTTTCCAGAGTACCCACCCATCATATGACGTCATAATGAACTGCGTGGTGTGTACAATGACATCATAATGAATGACGTCATGAATGACGTCGATAAGTACGTCACGAACGCATATTTGAAGACGGTCTATGCGTTGTTGTACAAATTGTTGGCTTTTACTATTTAATAAATATTATGTTTAATATTTTGAAACTAATTTGACTGGGCGCTGTTGCTGCCACAGGCAGCAACAGCACCCAGTCAAATTAGTTACAAAATATTAAACAGCTTCCCTGTATTGTTTTCAGGAAATTGATAGCTAGGGCATTTGGGGATCGGTCAATTCCAACACGGCGAGGTGTGGGTGGAGCTTAGCTAGTGATGGGCGGGGTATAGCTAAAAATAGAAAGGTCCATTGATCTAGCCGTATGCACTCTTGGGTCACCCTTGGATCAACTTAACCATTTAACGTCCAAGAGTCTTTTTGGCACAAAAAAACCCTATCTCTGCATTGGTCTTAAGAAATACCAATGGACATTTTCAATTTATCCATAAATCATATAGCGTCATAATAAACTACGTGACGTGTAGAATAACGTCATAATCATTCACGGCATGAATGACTGACGGCACCTAAGCGTAGTTGTACGAAATGTCTTTGCTATTTAATACACCTTATGTTGAATATTTTGAAACTAGTGTGAGTCGACGCGGAACCACCCTGTCAAATTAGTTTTAAAATATCCAACCGCTTACCCATATAGTTTTCTCGGAATTTATAGTCAGGGAGTTCAGGGGATCGATCGATCGAAGTGTGGATGAAGCTTAGCTAGAGATAGGCGGGTTATAGCTAAAACAGGATTCACCCATTTGCGGACAGACCAGGAGAAGAGGATTGTTGAAAATTTACCTGTGGAATGACTGGCTCTGTAGATGAAAATTCAATGGAATTTTTATTTTAAAAATAGCTGTCTGTTGTCCGGAAAAAAGATATTTCTTAAGAAAACTTCATATGCCGTTTTTGTGGTTATAGCCGCATAGTCACACCAATATGCTTGAAAATAAAATTGGTAAATTATATACTTTTAGAGGCTTAACTTATGTGCCTATATGACGATGTTATTACATATTAATTAATATAAGTTTTCAGGTTGTGAAATTGAATTAGAGACACGAGCTCCTACGTCAACTTGACAACTAAAAATATTATATTAATTTATACGAAATGAAATTATCACCAGGCTTGGGTCCAAGTGCAGGGCAGTGGATTTAAATGCAAATGCTAATGCATTTACACGTGTACCCAAGCCTGATCATCAAACTTTAATATTTTTCTAGTTTCAATACATTTAGATACACAATTTAAGCCGCTAAAAGTAAACAAATTTAACAGTATTATTTTCATGCATATGGTGTGAATATGCACCCTTAATGGTCAAGATAACGATTTTTCCGTCTAGTCCAGATCAATTTGCAGGCCAGTATAATACCATTTAAAAAATGTACCACTAGAACGACTGGCTCGGTTACCGAGCCAGTCATTCTAGTGGTAAATTGTCAAAGGTACTATTCTCTCGACCCGCAAGATACTGGAAATTTTATCATAAAACGGTTAAGTTCACAGAAGATGAGTTAATAGCTTGCTGTATTTTATATTCTCTATGTTCATAGAGGTATATTAATAATATGACACTAATAATACAATTTGGATAACATTTGGGTCAATTGCAGGAAAACGTACCAAATGGGTGGTTCGGAGATATCAAATTTCAAACCGTCTTGATATACAATTATATGAAGATTTATTCGTTTGACTTATTCGAATAGGATGATTTGATAACTTGGCATGGTTAATCTTAATCCAATTGCTAAAAAATCTGCCTCGCTCTATCTAATTCCCATTGACATGGTCAAGAACAACACACGAAATCAGGGCTGATTTGATCAAAAGTAGCATACACATCTGATGTTTGCGATGCAAAATTGTCAAGAATATATATATATATATATATATATATATATATATATATATATATATATATATATATATATATATATATATATATATATATATATATATATATATATATATATATATATATATGGATATATATATATATATATATATATATATATATATATATATATATATATATATATATATATATATATATATATATATATATATATATATATAATAGTTTTAAAAGTATATTGTATGACTTCAAAAGAAATATTCATGATGTGATGGTCTTGACATATGTGACACTCCTGACAACCCAGTATGGTGCTGACCTGAAATAACATAACAATGCAAATTTCCCTGAAATTGTGAAAAGGAAGTTTTCTTGATAACATACACAACTGAACGAGGATACCGAAAATTGTAAGACATCTATGATGTAAAGAAATGTGTATCTTTCCATGACTAAAAAAATAAACGTGCTGCTCTTGAGTGTAATGGTATTGACAGCACTATGTCTTTATCGATGCTATCACCGTCGTTTTTCCCAGTAGATAAAATAACACCACGCTTATCATAGTAGCCTGTTGAACCAAATATTCAAATTCATTATAGGAATGGATAAATGCATTTGGGAAATTGTGGGCATGCGTTCGGTCTTGGCATCTAATTAATATTCCTTTAACGGTAACATGCTTCAGATAACTCCATTGGTTTGCTTTCCACATAAATTGGCACTATATTGCCTAAGGCGGCCAAAAACGGCATACATAGGGGTTTTGAGAAAGGTCAAGTTTTATCACAGGGATGGCTGGTTCGATAACCGAGCCAGTCATCCCATGGGTAAATTTTCAAACATAGTCATCTCTTGGTCTGTAAATGATCGGTTTTATGGGAAATTTTCAATTTTATTTACCAAATGTGGGTATTAAAGTGTTAAAGATAGGCTTCATACATGGGACGCGACTGTCTTGGCAAAAAGGTTCTGACACGAGTTTCTGAAAATGTTTCTGTCTCCTGAAAACTTTATAATAGAAAGAAATCTTAAGGCTTCGGTTCTGTCACTCCCACATACATAACACTGGTTATTGTGACATTGTTGTTTACCAACGATGCTGATTATATCTGTCACATCATCTACATACATTTATGTTTTACTTTCTGACATGACATTTTTGAGGGGGTGATATGATGTGCAAGTGATTATCACATTCCAAACAAGCATCCACATTGCTTTTATATATGTATAATGTATCTAGTTACAACGGACATTTCCATTTTTAGCTATGCCCCGCCCATCACTAGCTAAGCTCCACCCACACCTCGCCGTGTTGGGATTGATCGATCCCTAAATGCCATAGCTATCGATTTCCTGAAAACTATACAGGGAAGCTGTTGAATATTTTCAACAGAGTGTTTATTAAATAGTAAAAGCTAACAATTTGTGCAACCTGAATAGACCGTCTTCAAATATGCGTTCGTGACGTACATATCGACGTCATTCATGACGTCATTCATTATGATGTCATTGTACACATCACGCAGTTCATTATGACGGCATATGATGGGTGGGTACTCTGGAAAGGTGAATTATAGCTAGCACATCTGAGAATGACGTAGGCCTAATAACAAAGAAATTACAAAACAAATATATACTGACAAAGAGATCTGATACGATTTGGCACGTTTTCCTGAAAATGGCCTATCTATAACCACACGAACAATAAACGTGATGTGCAGACCCACTAGGGCGTCATAGGTATAATTAGTCTGATAAGTTGACAACAAAAATACAATTTCAATAATACAAGATCTCCTAGGTGACTATTTATATCACGTGTTCGGTATTACCGTGAGTAGCCCAGCTCCGAACAGGAAACGTCCGAATCCCGGGAAATCAATTGAAGAATCCAGGCTGCCAGTTAAGTATATGACGATACAATCAGGTACGTCACATGTAGACTGGATGGCATATCTATGTCCGTTATAAACGCTTAATAGTCCATCAAGTTATACAAATTCTAGGCTATCACCTTACCATTTGATAAACATACTGTTGAATGTTTTAAGACTAATATGCCATAGGAAGCAACAGCGCCCAGGCAAATTAGTTTCAAAATATTCAACAGCTTGCCTTTATAATTTCCGGAAATCAGGAAGTTCAGGGTTTGATCGATCTTAACACAGAGAACGCGTGGGCGTAGCGTAGTTAGGAATGGGCGGGGCATAGCTAAAACTGAATTCATCCATTATAGATCAATTTCCACATATCGACTATTGGTTAACTCTTTGTATCTGGGAGTGTCTTACTTTCAAGACAATTATTCAAGAAACTAAGCTATTTAATATTTTGAAACTAATTTACCGTTGCTAACAGTTGCCAGTCAAATTGGTTTCAAATATTCAACATGATAGTGCTTAATTCATAAGGAATGCGTTCTAAGAAAGTGTAAATACATGCGTGTCTTATTTATCAATATAGCGCATCATTTCCGTTTAGCATCTACTCGCCATAGACACTTATTTGTGAGAATTGAGAAGAGTTCTGGTGGCAGATGTGTTCTAAGATAGGAATAATGACATTTCAAGAGTATTGAGTGAGCGATAAGCGCCTTGGTAGAAATCCGGTTTGGGAACGAATGTATCTCAGCAGCTGGCTCCGAGCATAGTCCTTTCAAACACGTAATTCTCTTACCACAATAGCAAAGGAAGCGTGTATAAAACTGATTGAGTAATTCGATTTGAAGAACTACGGCGGCTTCCAATCAGATTAGTCTCAAAATGTTCAGCTGCGTATTTCCTAAGTCGTTAAATAATGTTTTCTACTCAGTATGTGGGCCTCAATGATTTGGACTGGTATATCCCATGATCAACGGCAAGAAAAGCAATAGGTTTCAGAAACAATATTTTCGTTGAGACTCGCAACTAGTACAAGCCAGTCAATCGGTGGTCATTTGTTTGGTCATTCACCTGACCGTTCGTTTGTTGATCAGTTTGTTTGTCAGTCGCTCACTCGATCGATCCGCCGGTGGGTCGATCAATCGATCAGTCAGTTTATCAGTCGATCGGTCTGTCTGGCGGTCAGTAAGTCGGTCTGTCAGTCGGTCAGTCAGTCTTTCAGTATGTATGTCAGTCAGTCAGTCAGTCAGTCAGTCAGTCAGTCAGTCAGTCAGTCAGTCAGTCAGTCAGTCAGTCAGTCAGTCAGTCAGTCAGTCAGTCAGTCAGTCAGTCAGTCAGTCAGTCAGTCAGTCGGTCAGTCAGTTGGTTGATCAGTCGTTTGGGCATTTGGTCGATCTGTCAGGCTATTGCTCTGTCAGTTTGTCAGTCAGTCAGTCGGGCGGTCGGTTTGTCAAATGGTATGTCAGTTGGTAGGTCGATTCTTCATTCATTCATTCATTCATTCATTCATTCTGCTATTCAATCGGTTGCTCGGTTGCTCAGTCAGTCGGTCAGCTTGTCAGCGATACATTCACATAGTTGTTCCGCACAAATTAGGCTCCAAATAGTCAACAGAATGTTTATTAAATTTCCCAAAGACGTACAACGACGAACAATTCAAAGACTGGCTGTTGGATATTTTCCACTTTGTTAATGAGCTTACGGCATTTAATTGCGACGTCAGCTATTAAGTGAAGTATTTAGATTATGACGTCAGCTACTTGAGTGACAGATCCTATTCCCCGAATATACAGATTATCCCTTTTCAGAAATAAATTTATCTCAAGGAAAACAAATAGCAAAGCTGCTGATAGTTTAAAATTAAGAAGACAAGGATTGTAGTTGAAAGGGGTCGTGGGGGTTATCATTGTGAACGAAACAATTTGACATAACCGTATCACGAGAGAAAGTTTTATTGCGATATAAGTAAATTGTGTAGAGGCAATAATAATATAATACAATCAACATCACTAACTTAACAACCTAGATATCTACCTATGATGGTAACAATTGTAATTATGATGATTATAGTGTTGGTGTTGCGTGCGGTTGTGCTTGTGGTGGTGGTGATGATGGCGGTGGTGGTAGTGGTGGTGGTGGTGGTGGTGGTGATGCTGATGATGATGATGGTGTTGAGGTTGGTGTTGGTGCTGGTATTAGTGTTAGTGTTGGTGTTGCTGGTCTTGGTGGTGGTGGTGGTGGTGGTGGTGGTGGTGGTGGTGGTGGTGGTGGTGGTGGTGGTGATAATGATGATGATGGTGGTGGTGGTGGTGGTGGTGGTGGTGGTTGTGGTGGTGGTGGTGGTGGTGGCGGTGCTTGTAGTGGTGGTGGTGGTGGGGTGCTTGGGGTGGTGATGGTAGTTGTGGTGGTCGTGGCAGCGGTGGTGGTGGTGGCCGTGAGTGTGGTGTTAATGGCGGTGGCGGTGGCGGTGGCGGTATTGATGATGATGATGACGATGATGATGATGATGATGATGATGATGATGATGATGATGATGATGATGATGATCGTCATGATGAGGATATGACTGTAAATTCATTTATGGTATACGTTTAAGATATGGCTATGTGCGTTCTTGAGAAACTTTAATTAATAATTAAAATTAAATGAATTTCCATAGGAATAAAAGAGGAAAAAATATCACTGATATATTTACATAGAATACTGTCGTGTCGAGTTCTTGGAATATAAGTGATACTATCTAAGTATAGATTCGTGTCATGTTAATGGATATACTGATATACAGCAAACTCCTGGTCCGTGATCTACTTATTACACTATACATCAGAGTTAGAAAACCCCACAGCTATTCCTGCAATGTCTGCCTCCATGAGAACGCAAATTACTGGGCCGGTAATGGAACAATACCGGGCCGAATCGGCCCGGTAATGGTCCAGTACCTGCCCAGTTAGCTGCATTTAAACGAATGTATCTTGAATACTTGCCAGATAATGACTTACTGGGCCGGTACCAGGCCAATACCGGGCCAATATTTCCCAGTTTGAGCTCGGTACCGGACCGGTAAATTGGCTCGGTATTGCTCCATTACCAGCTCAGTATACTGATTTAGTAGATTATAGTCTGGATACTACGGATCTCAATGTCTGAAATTGTTCACATTCACTCCGCTAATAACTGGTATAATCAAATTATATTTCTCTTTATCCATTTGACCAGCTGCGTGTGTCGTTGAGTTATTATTCGATTCTATCATTTTCTGAGCAGGTAATCTATCGACCAGTCAGCTATTCGTGCCATGTGAAATCCCTCTATTTATACTGTGTACTGACATTCATGTAGAACACGATCTTAAGGAACGATGTTGGTGTCTTTGTCAAGTAGTAGATTATAAACAAGACATTTCTCACAGGAACTCCAATGAACGGGCGTATGAATGCACGATAGGTGCCCCAGCCAATGGCAGCAACAACACCCATTCAAATTAGTTTCAAAATATTCAACAGAATGTTTATTACACAGTAAAGACATTACAATTCGGACAGACTACCCAATGCCCACGAGGGAGCTGGATACGTGTTTCACTATGCATTTCGATTGTGACGCCAGCCTACATGTTACGTATTTGATTATGACGTCTTTAGTTAAGTGACAGATCGGATTACTCCATTCAACACCACACAAATGTGGACCAATTTAAACTACACAGATCAAAAATGATAACCTCCCTTTGACATAATGAATATTCAGTGGCAGCGACATGTTTCAGCCAAACTAGTTCTTATAATGGACCTTTAAAATGTATCCATTAATTATATGACGTAATAATCAGTGGCGCGTAGGTTGACGTCATAATCAATGATGTCATGAATGACATATGTAAGTTTGTCCCAAACTCATATTGATGACGGATTAAGTGTTGTTGTGCGAATTGTATGTCTTTACTATTTAATAAGCACATTTTTTTTAATTACTTTGAAACTAATTTGACTGAGTGATGTCAGCAACAGCGCCCCGTCAAATTAGTTTCAAAATATTCAACAGGCACAGGCGAAGTGCTGGTAGAGCTTAGCTGGAGATCGGCGGGGCATAGCTAAAACAGGATTGCTCCATTGAGAGACAGGCAATAGAGGGATACGATATGTCCCTCGCTGTCGTGCCTCAGTATAAAAAAGTAAATTTGTCTCTGACGTCATAATCAATCACGTCACTAGATAACTGACGTCACAATCAAAATAAAACAGCTATATCACGAAACTCAAAAGGTCCACCATGAATGTGTTCAAACTGCATATTTTCGATGAAATTAAAATTTAAAAAAACATTCTGCTTAATATTTTGAAAGTAATTTAACGGGGAGATACTGCAACAGCTCTAAGTCAAATTAATTTCAAAATATTCAACGGCTTACATATGCAATTACCATGAAATATGAATTTTGCGAATTCGAGATTCAATATATGTAAATCAGTTTCCGCACTCATGAATGTTGTGAGGTGATTAGCTAGAAATGGGCGTGGCATAGGTGTACATGGGTGTCAGGATCCATGGATTAAAGCGGTACCACATATAATCAGCAATGTTGGTGTGGATATGTTGAGTAGTTCTTGGTACATATTATTCAGGTCTTTTGAACACGCTGGACGAATGTATGTCCGATGAAGCTAGCTCTGGTAATACAACTTATGGTGCATTTAATCAACCTATGATAGTCCAATGAAGGTGCATATTCACAGCAAAATGCTTCAAAATAAATTGTCCAAATTATATACTTTTAGAGGCGTAAATTTTGTGTCTAGATTCAATGAAACGAGATAAAACTTAGCATATTATGATTTCATTACATATGAATTAATATAATCATTTTAAGTTGTGAAGTTTACTTAGAGACACGAGCCTCTAATTCAAATTCACAACTAAAGATGTAATGCGTATTTATATGGAATGCAATTATCTTATGCTAAGATTGCTTTCCTTGCATTACATCTAGTCACACGATTTAAGCTTCTAACAATATACACGTGTAACAATTTTATTCTGAAGCATTTGGTGTGAATATGCACCTTTAAATGCACGCGAGTTTAACCCGTAAAACACAAAATCTGCAGATTGATTAAGCCCTCTTCCCCGATAATGCAAGTTTCTGGGCCAGTACTGGACAAATACTGGGCCAATATGACCGTACTTCAGCAACACGTCAAATTGGTAAAATTTCTCCTCATGTTAAGTAATGCATTAATGGTTACGTTTCAACAAGAAAATTTAAATCTGTGTTCATTGAATATTGATTTGCTGGTCAAGAAAATATTAATTTTGTAAATTTACCACTTGAATTTACACAAATAGCTTTATATTGTCCAGCAAATGAGTATTTCTCGTGACCACTACAGGGATATTTGTCAACAAAGCCCTAAAAATGTGTTTGGATAGTATCCATTTACAAGCCAAGACAATAGTATTCTTTAACAAAGTATCCCTAGAATGCCTGGGTCGGTTATCGAGCCAAGCCTTCCTCTAGTAACCTTTTAAACGTAGTTTTCTCAGGTACGGCAAATGAGCTAGTTTTGTCGTGGCCTGAAAATCGACATATCTTAAAACCACTGCACAATCCGCGTTCGGCCGGATTTACAATTAAAAAGTTAACTGGACACAAATGGGGTTAGATTGATTCCAGTGCACGTGATAATTGATACTCATCTTTGGGTGACACTGTTGCTGCATGATGTTGCTATCAGAGAGAAGCAACATGTTTCTGAAATATTGTTTCCAAAAACATGCACCACCATCTCATTCAATTAACAATTAGCCTAATTAATAAGATATATAGCAATCACATCCGAGACAGGATCGGTCACTTCACCAGATCATGCCAATGTGGCTTCAAATGTAGACGCAGCTGCGCAGGCATTGCATTGGCTCAATGCATGCTTGTGTCAGTAGTCATGTCCAAACACTTGGATTTCCACAAAATGGCCATTGACATGTCACAAGTCTTCGACAAAATTAAAAGAGCAAGGATCCTAGATGTACTACACCAGGCCAGTTGCAATGAAGATGAGTTACGATTAGTGAGACTACTACTTGCAGACACCAAGCTGAGAGTACAAGTCATGCCAGTGAAGTCTGTAGAGTTTGAGACAACAATCGGCTCCCCACATAGAGATGGGATATCACATGTGCGCTTCATATGTTGCCATGCTGCTGCATTGAAATCTGTTCTGGGAAATTCCCAAACGCCCCCGCCCCCAACCCCACCCCACCCAGTGTCCAAGCTGGATATGCCGCTAGGCCTGAATCCAAAACAGAGTTCACCCACATATATACATCTACAAAGCATGAAACCAATGAAAATGACGATCCAGGTCGAGATGGTGAACCATGGAGGAACAGTAAAGTCCGGGATTACCAATTTGTAGTACTGCTGACATTGCTGAAAGCTGCGCCATGAGGAACATAGCCTTCCAGTCGTTCAGGAAGCTATTGATTTGTAAATTAAAGATGACATTGACAAAAAGCCTATGCGTATACAATGCAACCTGCGTATCCTTGCTGCTATATAACTGCAACAGCTGTGCAGCTCCAAAGGCAGCTCTAGACAAATCGATGCCTGCCACCTCAAACACCTACGCACCATCACTGGGCACTGGTGGCCAGACAGCATAATTTATAATGATGCACTAGACAAGATGTGTAATAGATCGCCGCTGCCTGTAAAGGTCGCCCCGCAAAGACCGTATATGTTTAGCACCTGAGGAGGTTAAGGATTCTGGCTGAGGACAAGACACAGTGGGCAAAAGCGAAGCAGAACTGATTGCAGCTATAGGATATTTCTACTACTACGGCCGCAGAATACAGTAATCCTACATACAGACTGGGTCAATACGGCCCAGTATGTGTCTACTATCAGTCCAGTAAACTGCGTTATCAGGACTGATGGAATTCTAAAAGTTCATTGCGTCTATTCTTATATGCCAGCCTTTTACTAATGTCGATCCAGTCTAACAAGGGATGGATAAAGAACAACAAATAATGACTATATACACCCCTGAGAGTCTGGTGCGTGTCGGAATATATATCTACTTAAAGATATAGACGTCATTTCACACGTGCGCAAATATACACCACTCTAACGAATATTATATACAGGTACACATGTACTTAATGATTAATTTGTTTAACACTTACTTACATGTACCAACACATTCTGCATGATGTAAGGAATGGTTTGTTGAATATTTTGAAGCAACCTTTACTGAGAGCCGTTGCTGCCTAAGGGGCAAATGGTTAAGACGGACATACAAAGGGTGAGATTCTATCTGAAATATAAAGCAGGCGATTACATACACCAAATGGCATATGAAGCAATGTTCGTCAATGAAACTGAATTGACTTAGTTTCACAATAAAATTGAGTGGTACATAGATAAGAGAGTAGGTGCGAATTGTGTAAAACGTGGATTTTGGCATCCATGGCAGAGGAACGTTATAGATCCTAGGTAGAATCCACGAGGTACGATGCTCGCAGAAAGATTTGCTGAAGATAATAGATATTTGTTTCCCACTGTGCTGACTATAGTGCATCACTACAAACTACATTAACAGATCTCTATGGTCGGCACTTTTGTTAGTGATTTGCGATCACCCGTCTTGACTATTTAGTGTGCTCACCAGAATGCATGGAAATTAAACAGTTAAAAGTGTATACCTTTAAAGGTTTAACTTTTGTACCGCTATGCAATGAAACAACGTAAATCACAACATATCATAATTGTATTCCCTCTAGATAATTATAGTTTTTTAGTTGCGAAATTGAGATGGTGAGATATATCCCTAAATCGCAAATAGCTTTTTAAATTAATTTATATGGAATGAATCCATTACATGTAAAGATGGCATAACATAAAACTAGGCGGGTTAACTGTCACATTGGTACAAGTCACCAGCAAATAATTTCATTGGGCAACAACTCTGGACCTTGCATATTTTGAAAACAATTTGACTTAAGGTTGTTGGTTGGTTAGCCACCAACAACTTTCAGTCAAACTGTTTTCAAAATATTTGGCATATCCAGGTTAAAACCCATGGAAAATGTTGTCTGCATAAATTCAGCAGGCAGACATTAATACAATACAATATTAAGGATTTTCGAGCATTTTGGTGTGAATATGTGCCTTTAAAACAACATAAAAGTAGATAACCACTGGAGTCAGATTAGACCGCAATAACGTAATATTGTCATATAAGTTTGATCATTATTACTCAATGAGTATTTCTTGTAAAACCAAGCATTTTTAAAAGCCTTGTATAGTCATTTCCGAATTCAAGTATGTTAAAAACATTCATGGAATGTTTTGAACCCTGCATTCCATAATTGTCCGTGCCCTTGATAACGTTCACGACCCATTCATATCCGACACGCACCTACATTAACAAATCTGTTGCTCGTGGTGAGGTGTTGTCTCGCCCAAATTGGGTCTAAAATCGCAAAGGGTATTAGAGTCTACTCTACCGTTTGTGCTCACGGCCACTAGAGAATTACTGGCATTAGCAGAAGAATTTCGTCCCGATTTCAACCCTCGTGACGTCACATCTGAACCCTTTCGAGCTCCAACAGTTAGTTCAATAGCGTTTCCATCTAGGCTGTTAGCACGCACTGTACATGGAAAAAGAGCATTAATATTAGTATTACTACTATTATTATTAGTATTATTATTAGTAGTAGTAGTAGTAGTAGTAGTAGTAGTAGTAGTAGTAGTAGTAGCAGCAGCAGCAGCAACAACAGCAAGAGTAGTAGCAGTAGCAGCAGCAGCAGCAGCAGCAGCAGCAGCAGCAGCAGCAGCAGTAGTAGTGGTAGTAGTAGTAGTAGTAGTAGTAGTAGTATTTTTAGAATTTTAGTAATATTAGTAGTATGTTTAGTATTTTTATAACCAATAACTTCAACAAAGCATAGAAAGAAAGAACAAATAGTTTAAATAGACAATTACTTAAAATAAATAAATAAATACATATATTACGACACTAGACAGATAAAATAAATATATAAATAAATAAGACACACGCTTGAAACTACTGGTTGTAAGACTTTCACACATGCGCCTGATATAACGATGTAACGTATCTCGTCAGTCCCAATCCTGCATCTACCAGACAAGCCATACTAGTGTGAAACCGGTCTTGGAGTGGATGAGTTACATCATGGCATGAGGGTAATTATTAATCAGAATTCCGTATTACCAAACACATGCAGCACATATCTGTGTGTGTACTTATATGAGTTGTTTGTTATTACTTTAACTGTTCCAAGCATGTGCTGTGCTAATGGGGAGGTTACAGATCATACGAATGGCAGGCACGGTAATGGTAACGTGATCACGGTTGTTATTTGACATAAATAGATAATTGGCATAAATAATAGCACAGTCCGATTTCTGGAATATAGCCAGAGTAAATCATTGGATTCTGTGGCCAAAGCGTCCATGCCTCAAATAATTATGACAGCAGATACAGTGGTGGAAAGGAAAATGAAATCTCACTTACAATGGAGGATACCAGTGTAGCCATCAATCGTATGCCGTTGAATAGTTTGAATGTAAGTAGGCTGCAACAGCACCCAATCAAATTAGTTTCAAAATATGCAACCGCATATCTGTATAGATTTCTGAAAATTTTGAATCAGAGATTTCAGGGCTCTATTGATCCCAACATGGGTGAAATGAGAGTGAAACTTAACAAAAGTTGTGCGGGGCATAGCTAAAACTGGAATGCTCTATTTATTGTTACTGCCATACAAACTGTTTTTCTTTTTTATGTTACATGTGGATGGCATGAACAGAAAAAACCCCAGTATTTCCTTTTTTGGTTTCTGTGACTCAGAATTCAAAATCAAACACCACACTAGCTCTTATTATCCCCTGATATTTCATATTACTGGGCCGGTATTAGACCATTAACCAGCCGTATTGACCCTACATTGGCTCACTACTGGTCCAGGAACCTACATTGTCAGGCTCTTCCACGAATCGTATGCCAGGAACATTACTGCTTTGAACGAACATTACCAGCTTCGATTTGAGTGACTCGGAAGTCAGGCACTGAACACACTTTCTAGCTTTACCCTTTTATATGGCTTGTAAGGCAGGTATGCCACTTAATTTCAGGGTGTGTGGTCGGGGTGGGTGCCCAGAATGCCCCGTTTCCAATTTCATTGACTCATAAGCCAACGACAAAGCACCTGGGTTCTTCGGAACAACTACTTTAAAGTCGTTGCACACTCAACGATTACAAAGACCCGAGATATGGAAATCGGAACTGGGATTCAGATAGTGAGTGACATTCACGCGCCAGCTCACTTCCTCCTCGCCTTGTATTTGCCAGCAATGCTCTTCCATGACTCCGGAATTATCTGGCTTCTTTACTGTATATCCCCAAGGTCACTCACTTGAGAGGCCTGGCACGAGTCAAGATTCGGCGAATGAAATTCGCGTATGCTTATGATACATATTTAGTGTGTATTCTTACAATGATTGGGTTCAACGACCGTCTTCATTGTTTATATACCTCTGTCCATGTGTCAGACAGTCTCATTTCCTGACTGTTCAGATGGGTACCTCTAGCTCTATGTACAGCACAACAAGACGGGACCCACACGCATCATTTTGTAGACAACGATTATATTCGTAAGCAAGAAAAATCAATAAGGATCAAAAGAGATAACTCTTCTGACCGACCGCTTTGCAAATCTGACGCTTTCAACGGCCGCAAAACGGACGCAACCGTGTGTTGGGTAGGCCTACTATGCATCGCTATATTGCTCTTTCTATATCGCCACAATGCTTAAGATATCAATGTCAAATATTAGGTCACACATTGACATATGCAACGCCACTCCCCCACCCCCACCCCCCCCCCTCGCCCCACAACACACACACATGCAAGCACGCGCGCACACACACGCACGCACACATTAATAATATTACCCCTTGTACTCAATAACGCATAGACCTCTGCCTAGATACATTAGATGTGTGATGCAGGATTCAACCCAGCCTCAGTTCGCCACCATTACACACAATTTCACCACGCACGCGCTATGTAGCTGGCTGTAACAATGGCTATCAATTATAGCCATTACTGTGTCACTTGAAGCAAGCGACCGCCGCATAGCGCGACACTGGCAGCCCTTTGTTTAGGAAACAACGCAAAGAAGATGCGCTAACAATACTGGGGTACAGTTCATATCAAGACATATCAATATTTATCCCGACCTCAGTGTCAACTGGGAACGGAATATAGTCAGGTTGAAACGATTACATATCTAGATCAATCACTCCAGTTAAAAGACGCTGAGGTGATAGCAATGGTGGTATGCGATCTGTCACTCAAGTATCAGACGTCATAATCAAATGCGACACATGTAGGTTGTCAGAAGAGTAAGAACGAATCTAGCTCTGCCATGAAATTTACATGTTTTATTAATTAAAGAACCTAACTCACTTGCCTCTTAAAAGCAGGTATTGGCTGTGGCCTGGTGTTCCAGCATGCAGATGTGGAATTGCATCTATAATGCATTTTTCAAAGCACTGATGGCTAATGGAACAGGTTCCGAAACCGGAACCGAGAAAATGTATTATCGTGAATTCAGATCATTACTTGAAATAAGGTCTGTGTGTTAAGTAATTCTTCTTCTTGACTTCACTTAATGGCTACACTCCCGAGCTGCGCAGTAGATGAAGCTGGGTGTACCGGTCTGTAAGATGAGTACAAGCTGGATATGAAGGCAGAGCCATCAAACCGCGCAGTAGTCATATATCACCGATTGTGTTGCTCAATATACGTCCCCATAAACCGTGTAAAGAGGTCTGAGTGTACAGAAATTCATTCATCAATCCATCCACCGACACACCCATCCATTCATCCATCCATCCATCCATCCATCCATTCATTCATTCATTCATTCATTCATTCATCCATCCATCCATCCATCCATCCATCCATCCATCCATCCATCCATCCACCCACCCACCCACCCACCCACCCACCCACCCACCCACCCAGCCACCCACCCACCCATTCATTCATTCATTCATTCATTCATTCAGAAGATCTGTCACTGAAGTGACCGAATTGTATATATTTGACGAATGGTCACATTAATGCACAGCAACAACGCCAAGTCAAATTATTTCAAAATATTCAACAGATTAAAGGTGTAGTTACTTTGAAATTTATTTTATAAATCGTTTTCAAGATAGAGTGGTGACATCAACAAAAAGCAAAGCAATATTAATGATGTTGACGATGATGACGTGAGAGACGACTGCGACAAGTGTTGGTACGTTCAATCACTCACATTGTAATGGATGAATAAGAACTTTCATTCAATGAAGGAATCCAGTTTATCGATCAGTTATATGACGTCATAATAAACTACGTCACGCGTATCCTACCTTCATAATCAATTACATAATGAATGATGCGATTTAGTCCGTCATAAACGCTGAATAGTCCGTCAAGCTGTACGGATTGTATGGCTTTCTTATTTAATACGTTTTCTGTGGAATATTTTCAAACTAATGTGACTAGGCGTCGTTGCTTTCAAAATTAGTTTCAAAATATTCAACAGCTTACCTGTATAGTTTTCTGGGAATTGAGATTCGGGGAGTGCAAGGATCAATCGATCGCAATATTGGCAAAGAGTGGATGAAGCCTGGCTACATAGCTAAAACTGGATTCCTACATTATGTGAAGTTATAATCAAATACGTGACTTGTTAGCTGATATCACAGACAAGATACAGTAGCTACGTCACGAAACTCGAAAAGTATGTCACGAAAGAGTACGAATGTTTTATCACTGGTGAAGTTACAAATTACTACACATTATGTTGAATATTCTGAAACTAATCCGGCTTGGAGCTGTTAATTCCAAATGTACCAACAACTCCCAGTCAAACTAGTTTCAAAATATTCAACAGCTTACCCATATAGTTACTTTGAAATTCCGAGTTTGGTAATTCGCCCTTCAAAGTTTCAAATCGATGTCAGCGCACGTAAATAGTTGGCGGAGCGTGGCTAGAGGTGGGCGGGTATAGCTTGAAATGAAACACTCTATTGTCTTCGCCAAAATCATGAACATCCTCCTCGCCTTCGTCGTCGCCGTCTCCGTCGTCGTCGTCGTCATCGTTGTTGTCGTCGTCATCGTCGTCGTCGTCATCCTAGGCATCACAACCAACACTCCCACCCCTGCCATCGTCGTTGTCGGCGGCGGCAGTGGCGGCGGCGGCATTGTTGCCATCTTCTTCTTTGTCATCTTTGTCTCCATTGTCGTCATCGTTGTCTTTGACTTCGTTGTCGTCATTGCCGTTGCCATCGTCGTCATCATCGTCATCGCCATCATAGTCATAGTCGTCGTCATCGTCGTCATCCTTGTCTCCAGCGTCTTCGTTATAGTCGTCGTCATCAAATAATCCATTGACATGCGTATTATTCTAATGTGCATTCTGAGAACATGAAAGAAGTGGCGAGTGTATTCTTGTGCGATCGCCCTTCATATACCTGCCTTGTGCCGGTGTCGGTGATATAGATATGCTGCTGAGCGACGCACCAGCACTCGTAGCCATTGTACCCGTACTGTTGGCAGTGGTTGACATAGGGCCATGAGGAGTGACTATAAGGTTGGATAATGCCGTCGTTGAAGACTGTGTTTCTGAAAGATTCAATGGCCAGATTAGTATTTCATGAACGACTAGAACACTTTATTTTCCTTACCCTTCTACTTAGTCATAGTCCACATTCTATTTACAATGATTAGATAAATAATAACATAAAAAACCTCTGCTTCTCCCGGATGTAAAATATACTTTAACTGCATCTTCTGAACCGTGTATCTGTGGCAACCCAATATACCAATGGACCGGTCCAGTCTTAGATATGCCCCCCCCCCCCCCCACACACACACACACTTTTATCCATGTTCCACCCACACTTCCCCGTGTCGTGATCTGAACTGCGTATATGTAGCAGCTCAATATACACTTTGCGCCATTGACCGTTGCTCATGCGCCGTTTATCAACCGGCGTGGAACCAATATTCATTTGCTTATCGGCGCGCCGTTGGTCAACGGTGCAGGACCGATATTCAATATCATAGTTGCACCTATATCCAAATGATACCAGTGCAAGGACCAATATCCAAATGATCATGGTGCAAGGACAAATCTCCAAACGATAACGACAGGTGGGCGAGCAATAATCATGCGTAAAATGGGGTGTTCTTTGACAATTTATGCTATAAGTTTATATAGTGTTGTTATATAAGGCAGTTCCCTAGACACCCTCGCACATACCACACGCGAGATACTGCTGCTTATAATACCCGCCCAGTTAGCATTTAGATATTGATCCGTTCACTAATATCATTTGGTAATTAGTCTTTACACCAATATTATTTAGATATTGGTCCTTGCGCCGATATTATTTGGATATTGATCCTGACACCAATATGACTTGGATATTGGTGTACATATGAGAGTGGATATTGGCCCTGTGCCGTTAACCAACGGGCGTGTCAATAGACAGATGCATATTGGTGCTGCGCCAGTTTACAAACGGCATTTGTGTATTCGTTCGCTACATAAATGCAGTAACGCCTGACATCATAGCTCATAAGCTAACATGTTTTCCAAACTGAACACAGAAACATGTCAGTTCGTACATTTTTAACCCGATGTAAGAAATGTTCTGTTGGAAATTGTGGACTTAATTTGATTTGAAACCATTGCTGCTCTACTCTAAGTCCGAAATATATTCTCAACAGTCTCGTTTTATTTTGTTTTGCCAATATGTTAAGTTATTTCTGAGCTGTATTGCCATCTCTCTGTAGTCTGTGCAACTCGTTTGCTCTATGAAATGTCATTTGGAGCAGGATATAGCAGCTGGGTAATATAGCAGCTCTATCGTCCAGATATTTACAAAGTAATTAACATTTGTTTGGGTGCTGAAGACTGGTGCTAGTTCCATTCGGATTGTATGCACAGATGTGCTTCTCCGATAAAAAGCTAAAATATAAAGGACTGAGGAACCAGGATATATGATATGATATGATATTTATTTGCCACAATAGGCCATAGGCCCTTGAGGGTAACAACTCAAATACATATATATATATATATATATATATATATATATATATATATATATATATATATATATATATACATTTCATGGCAAAACCAAACAATAATTAATACAGATGTTTAGTAATAATTTATAATTTAAAGATCAATGATAATTAAAGCAGCCACCCCGCTCCCCACCCCCACCCCCACCCCATCCCATCCCTGACGGTCAATCACTGGAGAAAATTAAATCTATGTACCTGACACTTTGAACATGGATCTTGATTTTCAGACAATTATAAATGAAAACTATTTGGAAGCTAATTTGAAGGGAATCGATGGATGAGTCCAGTTTGAGCTTTGGTCCGACCATCTCCAGCTAAGCTCCAGCCACGCTTTAGCCGTGTTGTGACCGATCGATTCCTGCTGTTGAATTTTTTGAAAATAATTTAACTGGGTGCTGTTACTGGCTTTGGCAAATTGGTTTCAAAATATTCAACATGATGTTTAGTAAATGGAAAATATATACAATTCGTACAACTTGAGGGACTATTAAGCGTTTGTGATGAAGTATATCACTTCATTATTGACGCAATTGATTATGACGTCTGCCTACATACGACGTAGTTGATTACGACTTCATATGATTGACTGAGAAAACTGGATTCCTTAATTGCTAAAATTAAAAATATGGTTAAATTAGTTTCAAGACATTCAACGTAGTATTTCTAACTGTAAATGATTTCTCCTACATGCGCAAAGAGACAATATCGTTATAACACAGTCAACTGACCACTAATAAAATTGGCCAATGCTCAAACTAACCAATAGATAAAATAATCAATACTCAAACAAACCAATATTCAAACTAACCAAAAGTCAAATTAACCAATAGTCAAACTACATTTTGTTGCCGGCTATATGTTTACACCATCAGTCCAGCATGTGAGTCCACATGCCATCGTTACGCATGTAGAGAGGTTGCCGTTGACCACATTGCCCATCTAAGTTCCTTGTGAAGCCTACAGGTCTGCAAGACGTGTTCCGGTGCTTGGTCAACCAGACCGCAGGAACAGGTTGATAAAGGCGCCATATTCAGTCTTCTGTACATGTTAACAAAGAGGTGACAAGACCCTGTTCTTAGTCGGATGATAACAAGCTGCTGCCAACGTTCAAGAAGATGTTATGCATCCTATGCTGACCTTGGATGAATCACCGATCTCAGAAGAGCTTTCTTCTGACCGTAGTGAGCACAGTTATCTGGTTCTATCTTTCTTTCTCCGAGTTTTGCCAACTGATCTGCCGATTCATTGTTAGGTATTCCACAGTATGCAGGCATCCGTTGCAGAACCACTCGTCTCCTCGTGACAACCTCCTAGGGGCTTCGCCTGTGACTAAGAAGTGTGTACTCAAACTGGCCAGTAGTCACACCCATCAATACCCACCCAGACAAATACTCACACTGACCATTAATACTCACCAGTAGATTTGACTGGGACGAACTTTATCTGTGAGCCAGTAGTAGAGTTAACCTCAAGCAACCGCGGGGGTGATTTCTCTAATGGAGTGGGCGTGTTCATGATGTTCCTCTCCGTGTGGTTTATCTTCAGCATCGGTAGTCCCTCATCGGCATGAGCTACACAGAGGAAAGACATAGATGGGTTAGATGTAGCCAGAAGGCAAGACATCTGATTATCAGATCACACACATGGGCACACGCACGTGTCTTCACAAGCAACATGCACACCACATCTAAGATGTGATTCCAAGCTCAGATATATTGTGCAAATGTTGTACAACTTATCATGCACCAGGCATGATCGTGAATGAACAGCCTTTCAAGGTAGTGTATTTTCAACAATGATTTGCATTAGGCAGTGGGCAATTGGTAAATTCGCAGACATGACGTGTCAGCCTAGAAATCTTGTAGGGAATCTTATTGTAAATTTGGTAAGTTGGAATTAGTTACTCCGACGTCATTCTAACATTTAGCACAAAAAGTACAGATACACCAAAAAGCACAGACTAACTACGGATTTACACGTACAATGAGTCATGAGTGCATTATAAGATGGATAGCACACGCCTGAGACTGTCACAGCCACTCTGGTGAACATAACGAGCAGGCACAGTCTGACCGGTAAAATATCAGTCATCACTCTATCGCTGTGCTCGTATATACTAGATGTACATGTCACAGCACGGATAGTCAAAGTTGTTTCGAAATATTCAACACAATGTTTATTAAAAAGTTCGAACAACTTGACGGACTATTAAACGTTTATGACTGACTAAATCGTGTGATTAATAAAGTAATTGATTATAACGTCGGCCTACATGTGGCATTGTTAATTATGATGGCATATGATTGATAAATAAATTGGATTCCTTAGTGACTTAAAGAACTACCGTACTTTGGCCTCAAATCCAGCTGTCCGCTATAGACAGGGTTGACGGTATAATCATTAATGGTTTCATCCACGTCTGTATTAACCCATGTTTCCATGGTCAGATTAATAGAATGTGATTACAGCTAACGCCAAATCTGAGGTTTACAGTTGGCGAGTCGTTTTCGTGAGTAGACTAATTGTCTTTGATTAAATTAACGTTAGGGCTGCCTCTAGTCATGGGCTAGGGAAATGATCGATGACTGATGATGACGTATTTAAACGGAGAACTCTGATTGTCTATATCTTTAGACTAAATCGAATAAGTATCCTCAAACTGAAAGGAGAAGAGGGAATTACATTCTGGTATGGCTGTCTAAGGCTTCCACGCAAACTTTGTTCCAGACGTTAATAACACCACGATGCCACTAATGTTGATCGACTAAATTCCAATGTGGCATGGAAGCTAGAGTTGCTACCTCTCTGTTTTATGAACCCAATGTATATATCTAATGCGAAAGTGGATACTGGATAACCCTTTGAAAGAATGAGTCGGATATCTCATAAACAATTTTAAAATGTTATAATGAATTTTAGGAAATAAAGTTTGACTGGGAGTTTCCTGTCAAATTAGTTTCAAAGAATCAACAGCATACTGGTATAGTTTTACCTTAGAATTACGATTCGGGGAAGGAATTCAGAGTTGAAATGGTTAAGATTCCGATACTGTTACCAAAGCGTTTCCAGCTCTATGCATCTAAATGCTGGCAATTCTTTAGCAATGCCCGGTCTTGGGGCAGACAATGCACTTATACACCAGTTATTTGATGGGCTATAGTATACACCCACAAGTTAACGAGACAGTAATTCGGGCTGACATAGACCATGCATGCGCTATTTGGAATTGATATGGAGATTGCCCGGTCTTCTTAATGACTTACGGCTATATGAACATCAAGGCCATGCTCTCACTGACGTAATCCAGAGTACCGTCATACAGAAATATGGCTTTAATCCGGATTATCTCTCTAGTGTGAACTTGGCTAAGACGGGGTTCGCACCATAAGTTAATCCGGAGTAAGTCCAATCGATCACACCAGTTCGTTTTTCTCGTGCACGCATTCAGGTTTACACAGGTTTTGACAAATAAATGGATCTTTGCGATCAATTAGACTCAGTTCGGCGATCAGACTTAGTTCTGACTTACTTCGGATTAGCATCATATTGTGAACACCACATAAGAATGGATCGACAGTACAGTCTCATGCACATAATCAGCTGATATATGCGAGCCCAGATGTAGGCTACAAGCTTCAAACCATTAAATGTATTCGTCATAGTGGATCTGCCACCAGGACTATTATTGCTACACATTCTAGGCTAGGCGTGTTCACAGTAGAAAGTTAATTAGGAGTAACGCCATACTTCAGACATTTATTGATGCACGTTCTGAGAGGAATACAGTCAAACATATGATGTCATAATCATCTACGTCACAGGTCTCAGTATGTCATGAATAAATCGGTCAAAAAATGCTTAATACTCCATCAAGTTGTACGAATTCTATGTTTTTGCTATTTAATAAACATTGTTAAAGGGATATTCCATTGGGGGATTTTATGCATCTGACGTAAAGTACTAATTTTCCGCATTAATTTGAGACCAAGAGCACAATTGTATGCCAACAAATAAAAAAGATATCCTCAATTTAAATTGCTAAAGTAACCAGTAGATAGAGGCGCCATTTTGGACAAGCAGCTGACGTCACCGACACACCTACTCTGATTGCCCGATCGAGGATAGCCGTAACCAGGGGAGGTAAATCTTGCATCTCGTGAATAATTAGCGTACTGGCTACACAACTGACAATTCGCCACATTGTTTGGAGGAAATTAAAGTGCAACTAGTGTCCCGATGATCGCGCCAGTCATTGTAGTGCTAAATTGTCAAAAATTGTTTTCTTATGGGCAATTTCTGTTTTCGAAATATTCAACAGGCAGTAAATATGGATCAACATTTAAAAATTTGGGATCAATTAGTTAACTCTTTCAAGGACAGAAAATCAGAAAGCTTTAAATTTACCCTGCATACGCCTATTGTGTGAAACTAATTAGTTTGGAAGCTACTGCAACATAATTCCAGGAAAATTTAATTCAGAATATTCAACACTCTGCGTAGTTATTTTAAAATTGGGAGTAAACGTTGTAAATGATTAACAACGCTGGATTTCAATAGTGTGAAAGCACTAAACTACTAATTATGTCTAGCGTAAACTTGTCATTATTTACTAGCTGTCACCTCCTATCGTCTACGAAGTCAGCCGCTAAGCGGTTGCCTTTAATTGACCGACCGGACAATAAGAGACATCATTTCATTTTGGTTTGCAAATCCCGTTTTACAATTGATGCAAGCAAATACGGCGTTAATTGTCGAGTTTGATTCTGTTATATTAAAATTAAGTACCGCGCCTTTTGTTTTGAAATGCAGGACACATTATTTTAAAATTATGCAGACTATATGTTCTAAACTTGTGTCTTCCAAATTTAAATGTGGAAGATATCCATCCAGTGCAGATGTTATGAAGCCATCTTTCAGTTAGCCCCTTTTCATGCGGATGCTTCTGTGGATCCCGTATCTGAAAATGTGAATTGCCGTACCCTTTCCATGCTCGTTTCTATTACTGCAAGCCCATGGTTGACATGCGGACATGATGCGATTTAACCATTTCACGCCAGCACTGGCCTCTGCAATCGTCAAGTTGAGGACGCAGGTCAAAAGAAGGCTATTTTGAGAACTTACAACTAAAACGACTGTCTCAGTAACAGAACCAGCCATTCCAGTGGTCAATTTTCAAAAATAGTCTTCGCTTGGCCTGCAAATGGCCATTCAATAAGGAAATATTCTGATTTTCCTGACAGAATTTGGTCATTAAAGGGTTAATTAATATTCGGCATTCATAACGCGAAGTAAACAGGTAAATCTAAAAGCGCTGGCGATATTTTGCTGGCGTGTCGTTGACGTCATAATCTCGCGGTTTCTCGCTCTCGTTGCGAGAAAATAGATGCGCCCAGGAGTCACGTTTTCGAGCGTTTTGGGCATATTCATTTTATTATTTCTCGGCAATGGAACAGTGTATTTTAATGCGGCAACTATTTCGGATTATAGTATATTTTTAGTTGACTTATTCCCGATTTTCACTGGAATTTCCCTTTAAATATATTTTAAATAATTTGACTGGGTGTTGTTGCTTCCAGTTAAATTAGTTTCAAGATATTCAATAGTTTACTTGCATAGTTTTCTGGAAATTTAGATTTGGGGAGTGCAGAGATCGATAGATCTCAACATGGGCAAAGCATGTGTGGCGCTTGGCTAGAGATGGGTGGTGCATAGCTAAAACTGGATTCCTCCATTCATAGTATATTCACGGCAACCAAAGCGTTGGCAGTAAAGTCCACTGCTTTTGCGAACCACAACCTGACACATTCACTTGTGCCGTCTTCAGCACATGTATATATGAAATGAAGGAATATTATATTAGACGAAACGGCATCAGACAATGGCTAAGTTCTGAGATTAAATATGTGTCTACGAGTGGAAACTGGTCAAGATTAAGAATGCACCAACATAAATTGACGAAGTTACCGCGTCTGATCAGATCTAATTTGGTAACCATGTATCATACCCGACCACCGTACTTATGGAAGCATTGGCCACTGCCCAGTAGAATAGCTGTGAAATTATCAGGCAGTATGGACCATACTCGAAACGCTAATGAAAATGGCGGATACAATTTAGCGTATGCACATGGACGAATAGCCTTTCAAACATTTACCCACAGGGCAGGCATTATTATAATTGACAGTTCGGTTTGCCATTTGTTGGTATGAATTAATTTAGCACATTTTGTTAATTTCCATAGAACATATAAAATAAGATAAATCCATAAACCCACCCGCACACAAATTGTGGTTTAATGATGCGCGTTCCCTGGTGGGTTATCCCGGGAAATAACACAACGATATGATTACTAATGCACCACAATGTGGGCGAAAATAGAGAGCCATTCAGGATAGCGAGAAATACGATTAGGTCGTTGTTTATTGTCCCATGCGATTATTAACTGAGGAAGGGAGAGGGAGGGACAGGAACAACAATAAGAGAATGAAAGACAGATCTAGTGAAGGGAGAGTGAGGGTGGGTGGAGAAAGAGAGAGGGTGCAATAAAGTAAAAGAGAGGGAGAGGGTGGGGTGGGAGAGAGAGAGAGAGAGAGAGAGAGAGAGAGAGAGAGAGAGAGAGAGAGAAAGAAAGAGAGCGAGAGAGAGAATTAGAGAGAGGGAGAAAGAGTGTGAGATATGCAATGCGTGCGTGAGTGCGTGCGTGCGTACGTGCGTGCGTGCGTGCGTGCGTGCGTGCGTGCGTGCGTGCGTGGGATGGAGAGAGAGAGAGAGAGTGTGTGTGTGTGCGAGAGGGCGGGGGAGAGAGGCCTGGAGAGAGAGAGAGAGAGAGAGATGTGGAAATGGTGGATGGAGAGATAACGAGATAGCGAGAGGAGAAGGATGGAGAAAGGGGGTGAGAAGAAGGGAGAGAGTGAGAGGTGGGTGTAGAAAGAGAGAGGGGATGGTAAATTAAAAGAGAGGGAGAGAGAGAGAGAGAGAGCGAGAGAGAGAGAGAGAAAGAGAAAGAAAAAGATGAAGAGAGAGAGAGAGAGAAAGAGATGTAGAGAAAGAGAGAGAGAGAGTCCGAGATATACAGTGCGTGCGTACGTTCGTGCGTGCGTGCGTGCGTGCGTGCGTGCGTGCGTGCGTGCGAGCGTGCGTGCGAGCGTGCGTGTGTGCGTGCGTGTGTGTGTGGGATGGAGAGAAAGAGAGTGTGTGTGTGAGGGAGGGGGGGGGGGGAGAGCGGGGAAGGGAGGGAGAGAGGGCGGGAGAGAGGCAGGCAGGCAGGCAGGCAGGCAGGCAGGCAGGCAGGCAGGCAGGCAGGCAGGCAGGCAGGCAGGCAGGCAGGCAGGCAGGCAGGCAGGCAGGCAGAGAGAGAGAGACAGAGAGAGAGAGAGAGAGAGAGAGAGAGAGAGAGAGAGAGAGAGAGAGAGAAAGAGAGAGAGAGAGAGAAAGATGTGGGAATAATGGGGAGATAGAGAGACAGCGAGAGGAGAGAGGGATAGAGAAAGGGTTACTTTACTTTAACCATGGAACATAATTGGAAGAATAAGATCGATATTGTAATATAAGACTGTCTAATAAGGAAGTAATTTAGCAGCAATTGTAGCTTTTAAGTGCCTGTTTGAAGCTACGTTATCACAAGAGAATGGATTTAATGGCACGCCAGCACAAGCTAATCAACCGCCGTTAGCATCGCGTGAAGAAAGCCAGCTCATAGTTTCTAAGGCAAATGCAAATAGGATCAAAGACATTCTATATAAAGATAGACTGTTCACTCTATGGTGTAGTTAGAGCTAGATTTTGAAGATACATTAAAACTGGACCGTTGAATGGGGGTCGAGTGTACTCAGACATAGAGGACATATACAAGTGATGCAATGAACTTTTAGAATTCCATCAGTCCTGATAACGCAGTTTACTGGACTGGTAGTGGACACATATCGGGACGTATTGGCCCAGTAAGCTGCGTTATTTGGTAGATTGTCAACATCGTATTTAGTTTGCAAGAGTTACATGCCGATCGATTTCTCCCATTTTAAGAAAGATATAATTTTCAACCAAATCTAATCCAGGTTGAACATGCATGTGATTTGTGATTTAACCTCAATCTAGTGTCACTTTGTGGTGGAAAACAGCACCATATATGTTGGATAGCTGGATACAAATTTAACACTCAGAAGCATCGAGTCGAATTAGTTTCAAAATATTCAAAGCAATGCATATTGGATCAAAATTAGTCTTGTATCTGCACCCACATGTTCTCGCATATTTCGGAAAAAACACCATGATGGTACCATAAGCCATCATTAGGTGGCGCCCAGCATCACATGATTGGCATTTAGGTACAGGTGCTTACGCGAAAATGAAACTATTTATTACATCACTTATCAATAAGATGTGAGTTTTGTGATGATAATTATGCTTTTAACGTATTGTTATCGTTTACCCATACGTGTGTGTTTATGTCAACCCGCAGCCAGATAGAACTGATAGAAAATTATGCTTTGTCAGCTTATATGCATTGTATCAGTTGTAGGGATTTAGGGGTGGGATGCAAGTAAACCACTGCGAGATTGACTAAGTTGTTGCGTCTGATCAACTCGAACGTGCCAAGCATGCAACGTACGGGATTATGGTAGGCTTACAAGAATGACTCCAGGTTCTCAGTAAACCATATGACATCATAATTATCTACGTCACTTGTAGGATTACGTCATAAGTAATTAGGCCATGAATGGTGTAGCTAATTCGGTCACGAACGCTTACTTGATAACCGACTAAGCGTTGTTGTACGACTTGTTTGTCTTTACTATTTAATAACGATTCTTTTGAATAATGTTAATCTAATTTGACTGGGCGCTGTTGCTTCCACAGGCAGCGACATCCCCGTCCCAATTTAATTTAGTTTCAAAATATTCAGCAGCTTACCTGTATAATTTTCAGAACGTTGATATTCGGAGATGCGGGTATCGAGTGATTGGAATACTAGCAAAACGTGAGTGGAGGTTAGCTAGAGATTGGCGGGCATAACTAAAACTGGGTCATTGTCCAATGGAATATATTTCAAACTAGAATGCGCAGTTGATGGCATGCCATCGCAAATCCCCCACGCATTCACTGATCCGAGCTTTACCCTCACTTTGACCCAAAACACAATAAATTCCTTGAAATGTAATTTCAATGGATAGTGGGTTTCAAAATGAAATACAATGATCCCCATTTGAAGTTTCAAGTTTCTATCTGAGATGGTGTGCGCGTAGTTCCACTACTATTGGCTGATGCCCAGGGTACCCATTTGACCCATGGCTACTGCCCTCACATTGACTCAAGAACAAAATAATTAGTTGTACTGTAGTCTACTAACCACAAATATCAAAATGATATGTGGCATGACCACATTTGATAAAATGTATTTTTTCCCCACCATTCCCCCCACCCCTGCCCCTAGGGGTGAGATCAAAATTCCAATGTGTCATGCACATCCTTGCCCATAGGTGTAATTATCCCCAAAGTTTCAAATTTATATCTGAAATGGTGTGCGAAGAGCTGCGTTACAATGGTTTGGTGCCCAATATTGACCTTTTACACTCAGTTTGACCCAAAATCAAAATAATTCCTTGTACTGTAATCTACTACTCATGAGCTTTAAAATGATATGTGAGATGATCACCTTTGAATACATTTTTTTTATACCCACAGTCCCCACCCCCTGAGCACCACCCCTGGGGGTCATTACAAAATTTCAAAAGTACAATGCACATTCCTGGCCATATATGTAATCATACCATACCTAAAGTTGCAAGCTTCTATGTGAAATGGTCTAGGAGGAGTTGCGTTAAAATCGATTGCTGCCCAACGTTGACCCCGTCCCCATACCTCAGTTTGACCCAAGATCAAAACAATTCATTGCACTGTAGTCTACTCATCATTGGTTTGAAAATGGTATGTGACACACCAACCTTTGGAAATTTTTTATTTTTTACCCCACAATTCCCCGTCCCCAGGGGGTCATGCCAAACTTCCATAAGTGTCATGCACATTCTTGCCCATATGTATAAGCATGCCCCAAGATTTCACGTTTCTATCTTAAACGGTCTAGAAGGAGATGTGTTACAATCGATAAGTGCTCAGAGGGCCGGCCCGCGTACACACTGGTCACATCATATAACACACACCTTTTCTTCGAAAAGCGTGGGGATAACTAGTAGAGATTGGCTGTATTTAACTGGGCGAAAACTCAAAGTATATTGGCCCCCGAGAGTATACTTTCTATTCGACTGGTATTTCCAGGAAAAGAATAGAGCACGAAACACGCCAGGTCCAAAACGTGTGGTATGTGTCGTGAAGTATGTCACGTGATGCGAAATTTGAAAATGCGGGATACATGAGCTGAATTCCACTATTATTCAGCATTCAGTATGCCTGAAAACAGCGCTGAACGGTGTATTTTATTTGCGAGATAATAAAATGTAGGCGAGTTAGTCCGTTTCTGAATCTTTCATACTGCTAGGGGTTTTGCATTAGACTGGTACGTTTGCGTGGAACACGTTTTGGCAATCTCCCACTTAAATTTACTCTACGGAAAAGTCCCAGTCGAATACAGCCAATGGGGCCTACTCGAATCGCTACTGGATATGACGTCAGCCATTTGTCATCTGCACAGGGATGAATGTGTGTTTAACCCTGTAACCATCTAGAGAATGTGTTACAGAATATGTATTAGTATAATTGACAGCTCGTTACAAGAATAGCTGGTAAGTATTAATGTCGTATATTTAGTAATTTTATATAGAACATGTTAACGAGAAGGTCATATACCAGCACAGTAATTGTGGTTTATTGCTTTTATTGGCCCGCTTTCCCTGATGGATCGTTCCTGGGAATAGCATCACGACATGATTACTAATCCGCACAATGTGGACAAATCGAGAGCCAGTCATGCGAGGAGGAGAGAGGCTGAAAGTGAGAGATGGAAATTGTGAAGTGGGGAGAGACGGAGAGCATGGTTGAGGGAGAGAGGTGGCATGGGGTGAGAGAGAGTGAGGGTGGGGTGGAGTGGGTGGGCCGGTATGGGACATGGACAAAATAGAGAGGATGGATGGAGAAATAGAGAAAGACAGAGAAGATGGATCGAGTGAGGGAATAAGGGATGGAGGGATTGGGCAGGGACGGTGAGAGGAAGGATGGAAGGAACAACAAGAAGAGAACGAAACTACGAGCTATACCAGATAGTGTGCTTAGGTGAAGAAAGAAAGAACTAGAAAAATGGAGGGGAGAGATATTGAGGGATTGAGGGAGTGAGTGATATCTATCATTTTATCTGTCGAAATCCTTTTACTTTTACAATAGGCGCTAATTGTAAAAATCAGAGCAATAGTGTAATATATACACCTGTGCAAAAGTTAAGCACCACCCTATTTTTACGCACATGCGAGGGTATATTCATGTGCTATGAAGAAAGCAATAGCATAAACATTTATGTACCCATCCATCTTAGTGCAAGAGGTAATAATGCAACTAGAGGAATGCTGATTATGATGGTGGGGAAACACTGTATGTTTTTGTTTGAACTTGAAAACGAGGCCTGAATATGGTTACGTTGACACAACTGACAACTATTGCCCTACAGTTGACACACGTGGCTAGATTGTCATTAATGGTGTCTGAAAACGAAGTTTAACATCTGTGCACGAGTTTGAGACTGTCATTATTAATACCGGGTATATCCACCTTGTGCCTGGATGACGGCCTGGACACGACGTCTCATGCTGGTCACCAACCGACTGATACGCCATTGTGGTATTCGTTGCCATTCAAGATGGAGTGCGTCTGTTAATTCCTGTGGGTTCTGCACAGGAGGATCCCTCCTTCTCACCATGTTTCCCAGAATGTCCCAGATATGCTCAATAGGGTTCATGTCAGGGCTCCTTGCTGGCCATGGTAGGGTTTCGATGGCATTCTGGCGGAGGTATTCATGCACAGCTCTAGCACGATGTGGTCGGGCGTTGTCATCCATGAATATAGGGTGGGTTCCAGGTGCATGATTTACAAAATGAGGGACCACAACTCTATCCAGTATGGAATCTTGATATCTTTGTCCATTTAGTGTTCCAGGTACAGTCAACAGATCCAGCTTACAATCAAATGAGATGCACCCCCATATCATAACGGAACCTCCACCAAATGGAACTTCTTCCATGATGTTACGTTGGTCGTACGCCGTGCGTCTGGACCTCCATACACGAGTTCGACCATCTGTGGCATGAAGCAGGAACCGACTTTCATCGGACCAGTGTACCCGTCTCCAGGATCTCATGTTCCAGTGTCTTCTTTCGTTGCACCACCTCAGACGCTCCTCTTTGTGGTGTGCAGTGAGGAGAGGACGTCTGACAGGTCTCCTAGCTTTCATGCCAGCAGCATAAGTCTCCTTTTGACGGTAGACATTGACACTCTATTGCGCGTTTCCCATTGCTGGCTGAGCACTCTGCTGTTGGTTAATGGAGATCTCCTAACAAGGCGTACTAGGGCTCGATCATCACGGGCAGTAGTCTTCTTCGGTCTTCCAGATCTAGGCCTGTCCTTCACCTCGTTAGTTTGCCCATGTTTTGCAATCAAACGACTGATTACAGTATGGTTAATGTTCAGCTGTCTGCCAATCTCTCTGCATGACATACGAGTGGTATGCATGCCTATGATTTGCCATTTCACACGATCACTTAACCTTCGTCTTGCCATAGCGGTTCACAATCAAGAGCTAATTCTCTCTGTACAAATAAACCACGGTCATGAACACAAAATTCCTAATCTTGTCGCCTAAATCTGTATGTAATGTTCTACACCTCAAACTGGACTTTTACATAACTGAACACGTGTGCTGTTTCCCGCCACGCACGGACATCAAGCGGCGTGAAGTCATGCATGCATGTGCATTTCGTACTTGGAATTATGTCAGCTAACGCGGGGACAAAAAGTATGGCAGCCTAGTTGTACCATCATGTTTCTACGTTCTATTGTTTTTGCTGGTGCTTAACTTTTGCACAGGTGTATAAGTCAATGCAACAAGGAAGTAATTTAGCAGCAATTGTAGCTTGCTGTCTGATTGAAGCTACCGTAGTACCAGCAATTGCATTGGATGGCACGCAAGTGCAAGCTAGTCAACCGCCGTTAGTATCGTGTGAATCAAGCACAGGCTAATCAACCACTGTTAGCATCGCCTGGAGAAAGCACAAGCTAATCAACCACCGTTAGCATCGACTGAAAGTAGCACAAGATAATCAACCGGAAACACAAGCTAATCAACCGTCGTTAGCATCGCTTGGAGGAAGCACAAGCCAATCAACCGTCGTTAGCATCGCCTGGAGGAAGCACAGGCTAATAAACCGTTGCTAGCATCGACTGAAGTAAGCCCTAGCTAATCAACAGCCGTTAGCATCGCCTGAAAGAAGCACACGCTAATCAAACGCCGTTAGCATAGCCTGAAGGAAGAGCAAGCTAATCAACCGTCGTTGGCATCGCGTGACGCAAGCACACGCTAATCAACCGCCGTTAGCACTACCTGAAGGAAGCATAAGATAATCAACCTCCATTAGCATCGCCTCAAAGAAGCACAAGCTAATCAACCGCCACTATCATCACCTGAAGGTAGCACACGCTAATCAACCGCCGTTAGCATCGCCTGAAGGAAACACACAAGCTAATTAACCTCCATTATCATCGCCTGAAGGAAGCACAGACCAATCAACCGCCGTTACCATCGCCTGAAGGAAGCACAAGATTAACAACCAACCTTAGCATTGTCTGAAGGAAGCACACGCTTATCAACCTCCGTTAGCATCGCCTGAAGGAAGCACAATCTAATCATCCACGGATAGCATCGCATGGAGGAATCACAAGCTAATCAACCTCGGTTAGCATCGCCTGCATGACGCACAGGCTAATCAAGCGCAGTTAGCATCACCTGAAGGAAGTACACGCTAATCCATAGTCGTTACCATCGCCTGAAGGAAGCGCAATAAAATCAACTGCTGTTAGCATCGCCTGGAAGGAGCACAACCTAATCACTCTTCGTTAGCATCGCCTGAAGGAAGCACAAGCTAATCAACCGCCGTTAGCATCGCCTAAAGGACGCATAAGCTGATCAACCTCCATTAGCATCGCCTGAAGTAAGCACAAGCAAATCAACTGCTGTTAGCATCGCCTAAAAGCGGCACGGGCTAATCAACCTCCTGTAGCATCGCCTGAATGAGGCACAAGCTAATCAACATCCGTTAGCACCACGCCGAAGGAGTCACAAGCTAATCAACTGCCGTTAGCATCGCCTGAATGAAGCACAAGCTAATCAACCGCTATTAACATCGCCGGAAAGAAGCGCAAGCTAATCAACCCTAGTTAGCATTGCATGAAGCAAGCACAAGCTAATCAACCGCCGTTAGCATCGCCTGAAGCAAGCACTAGCCAATCAACCGCCGTTACCATCGCCTGAAGAAAGCATAAGCTAAGCAAGCGCCGTCAGTATCGCCTGAAGGATGCACAAGATAATCACCCGAAATTAGCATCCCCTGCAGGAAGCACAAGCTAATCAACCTCCGTTAGCATCTTCTCAAGAAAGCACAAGCTAATCAACCTATGTTAGCATCGCTTCGAGGAAGCACAAGCAAATCAACCGCCGTTGGCATCGCCTGAAGGAAGCACAAATTAATCAACCTCCGTTAGCATCGCCTGCAGGAAGCATAAGCTACTCAACCTCCGTTAGCATCGCCTGAAGAAAGCACAAGCAAACCAACCTCTGTTAGCATCGCCTGAAGGAAGCACGAGCTAATCAATTGCCGTTGCTATCGCCTGAAGGATGCACACGCTAATCAACTTCCTTTAGCATCGTTAGTACTCGAAACTCTACCGGATATGACATCAACCATTTATAGTATAATCATCGATGAATGTGTGTTAAACCCTGTAACCATCTAGAGACTTTGTTACAGAATATGTATTAGTATAATTGACAGTTCAGTACAGGAATAGCTGGTCAGTATTAATTGTGTATGTTTTGTAATTTTCTATAGAACATGTCAAATAAGGGAAATTCATATACTAGCACAGTAATTATGGAGTATTGCTTTTATTGGCCCGCTTTCCCTGATGGATTATTCTTGGGAATAGCATCACGACATGATTACTAATCCACATAATGTGGACAAATCGAGAGCCAGTCATGTTATGAGGAGAGGGGCGGATAGGGAGAGATGGGGATTTTGGGGTGATGGAGATACCGAGAGTGTGGTTCAAGGAGAAGGTTGGGGTGGTGTGGGGTTGAGAGAGAGGATGGGACGGTATTGGATATGGAGAAAATATAAATACGGGATGGAGAAATCGAGACCGAAAGAGAAGATGGGTCGAGTGATGGCATGATCAACCTATGTTAGCATCGCATGAAGGAAGCACAAGCTAATCAACCGCAATTAGCATCGCCTGAAGGAGGTACAAGCTAATCAACTTCTGTTAGCATTGCGTGAAGCAAGCACAAGTTAATCAACCTCCGTTAGCTTCGCTTGAAGGAAGCACAAGCTAATCAACCGCGGTTAGCATAACCTGAAGGAAGCAGAAGCTGCTCAACATTCGTTAGTTAGTATCGCCTGGAGGAAGCAAATGATAATCACATGCCGTTAGCATCACCTGAAGGAAGCACAGTCCAATCAACCTACGTTAGCATCGCCTGCAGGAAGCACAGTCCAATCAACCTACGTTAGCATCGCCTGCAGGAAACACAAGCAAATCACCCGCCGTTAGCATCGGCTGAAGGAAGCACACGCCAATCAACCGTCGTTAGTATCGCCAGAAGGAAGCTAATCAACCTCGGTTAGCGTCGTTAGTGGGTTCTAGTCCAAACACTACTGGATATGAAGTCAGCCATTTGTCGTATAAACTGTGATGAATGTGTTTTAAACCCTGTAACCATCTGGAGAGTTTGTTACAGAATATGGATGCGATTAGTGTTCCTTTAATACACACCTCAATAGCATATTCAGTCAAATGACCAAGTATTCTGTCAGAAATAAATCTGAGCCAATATAATTATATAGACAATGTAAGCCTATCTACTACCGGCTTGCCTTGGCTGCTGTGACCATTGTAGCTTAATCAGCTTAAATAAGAAATCGATTCGTCTGTGTTATCTACCATCAAGCTGAGAGTTGCTTAGAATTGTTGCTAGCAGCACAACATACGTCATCACACTAGCCGTGCGTGACAATTACTTATCTGGTTGAGTGGATGTATGAGGGACATATCTCTAGCACAGAGTGGATGGATCGTATTAAGTGTGATGGCACGATGCCAGAAAATATCCGGTACTTGTAGTTACAGTTAAACCAAAATCAATCGAATGAATAGAATGGTGAACTGACAACTCAGAAGAG
The DNA here is from genome assembly GCA_034401795.1 of Chaetoderma sp. LZ-2023a. Lineage (NCBI taxonomy): Eukaryota > Metazoa > Mollusca > Caudofoveata > Chaetodermatida > Chaetodermatidae > Chaetoderma > Chaetoderma sp. LZ-2023a. The sequence goes on along the minus strand of CM067375.1, from coordinate 29,733,791 downwards.
GGAGAGAGCTGGGGGAGGGTGGGAAGGGGCTGGGGAGGGTCGGCGTGCGTGCGTGCGTGCGTGCGTGCGTGCGTGCGTGCGTGCGTGCGTGCGTGCGTGCGTGCGTGCGTGCGTGCGTGCGTGCGTGTGGTGTGCGTGCGTACGTGCGAGAGAGAGAGAGCGATAAAGAGCGAGAGCTGGAGATAGGGAGGGAGAGCGCAGAGAGAGAGAAAGAGAGAGAGAGAGAGATAGATAGATAGAGAGAGAGAGAGAGAGAGAGAGAGAGAGAGAGAGAGAGAGAGAGAGAGAGAGAGAGAGAGAGAGAGAGAGAGAGAGGGAGAGAGAGAGAGAGAGAGAGAGAGAGAGAGAGAGAGAGAGGGAGAGAGAGGGAGAGAGAGAGATAGAGAGACGCTTACTAGTCCATCAAGTTGTACGGAATGCATGTCTTTACTCTTTAATCAACATGCTGTTGAATATCTTGAAACTAATTTGGCGGGGAGCTGACCATTGTCCAAAGGAAGCAAAAGCCTCAGATCAAATTAATTTCAAAATATTCAATAGCGGACCTGTATAGTTTTCTGACAATTGAGATTAAGGGCGTACAGGGTCGACCTCGGTCGATTCTTACACGGAAAAAGCGTGGGTTGAGCTTAGCTAGAGATTAGGGTGTTAGGGTGGGGGCGTGGTTGGGGCTGGGGGAGGTTGGTGGAGACATAGATAAAACTGGATAACTCCATTATCTGCAACCAAATGTCACCGTGTCACCATTGGGTGCGAATGAGTGGGAGACAATTAGTATGCTTATTGCAAATACGCGAATGTGAACGGTGCTCGACTAATATCCAAGTACATGGCATTGATTTATTCCTCATTAGCGTAGCATGCACGCGCTGGACAAATTGTAGATATCTGATTGTCTGGTGGGGAGTCATGACCCTGTCGACATCTTATATTTATGAGTAAGACCTTAATGAAATTCATCTTTGAAATTACCAGGTGAGCTAATGAACGGGGTAGCACGATAGGCATCATCATAGTATATACGCAGTAGGCCGCTGCACTGGGTGACATCGGCCAGTGCTGATGAATCAGTGTTTCGCAGAAATGGATGCAAAACTGGTTTGATACTGTAACTATATGTAGTCAGAATTGAGTAGGAATTGAATAAGATGAGAAAGGACCACCGGTTGTGGGTTGATGATATCTGTCAATAGTTGAGGATGAAAGTTGGTGATGTGGGATCGGCACACACTTTCAGGATATTCAGCAGCTGTTTCGGCCAGTGGTTTAGTAAATAATCAAGCAATGAGAATCATAGGAATCGATAGGTTTGGACGTGACGGACTGAATGATGGTTAACATTTAGGGATGGCAGTCAGCATGTCGATTCCCTATAGAAAGCACAACAACACCAGCTGGTGATGAGCTCATGTAGCTCACGTGCTATTAATACTTCCTATCCTACAGGCAGATGCCTGGTAGGCAAGGGACAGGACAGAGACAATGTAGCGTCCTGTAGGAATAAGTAAAACAATCTAAATTTATCTAAATTTGTATATCAACTATATGTCCCTCAAAATTAGACATGCAACAACAACACATTCGGTGATGTTGTTGGTTAGCTGACAGAGCGCATCAAAGCAGAACCAGCCCAAACTGGTTGGACCATGTTCATGGTTCCCTTTTCGGAAGGAATAATCAGAATATGATTGGTCGGGATGACGTCACAATCAATGAGCATCCGGCCGAATCTGGGAAAGAGAAGACAAACGAACATGGGCGGGAAACTCAAGGAGTATATATGGGGCACTTTGATAATCGTTGGGGTCCGTCATTGGCATCGAAAAGCTATCTCTGAATATATTGGAGTAGGAGATAGCTAGTTAGGTTGATAGAGTATAGCAGACCCGTTGTGAAGGGGAGTAATACGAATCAGTAGCAAATAGGAAACAGCCAAGTTAAGTAAAGTAGTTTAAAATAGTCAAACTCGTATAAGTACTTATCCTTTACTCGTGGCAGCAAAAGCCACCATTAGTTGTAGTGTACAGTAGATTTAATAAAATTATCACCTTGATAACCTCAATGCAAGAGTTTGAGTTGTGATATTAGTTCTCGCGACTACAGAAGATCACCGTAGCTTACCTGCAAGTTCTGGTAGTCAGTCAGATCAGGCCCGGATATCAAATACAAGTATCGTTAAGTTCAGCTATAAACGAGGCGAGCTGATATCTATTTCTTTCGTTCTCGGTAAGGTGGGTTGGCGCAGCAACCTTACATACAAATCTTACCCAAAACGGAAGAGACTTCATAGTCAAGTATACCTCATAAGAACGTATACGTAGCATAGAAACAGGAGACACCAAAAATCGTCAGTGGCTTCAACTGCCAGGATCCAGAATAAAAACTAACAGTGAGTACGTAAAAGTATATGGCCCAAGAACACGGGGGACGACCCACGACCGTAGTGGTTAAAGACGTGGCTGACAGGGTAGCGGTATTCCTAGAAGTTGCACAGCGGTCAGAAGGCTGTCAGGTGACACAGCATCGAGAGTACGGCCATAATTCTTTGTGCAAGATAACGACTGCTATCAGTTGCCCCGAGCATCCACGGGTAGCGAGAGTGGTCATCAGAATACACTATAATTAGCGACGAGAATGGCAACGGGAAGAGGAACCAACGACCGGACGCTACCGCCGATCGATAGGCCCCCGGCGGTAGAGCTTAGGCCCGAGACCATAGCCGCCATGCAGGCGATGGGGACAGCCATGGCGGGGGCAATCGTTGAAAGCAGTGACCGACGGGAAACTGCCAGGGTATACCGCCGGGAAATAAGGGACACGGTGTACCGGATACAGCCTTGTGATGGAGTCATGCCGGAGGAGGTACGTACTTTCTTAGATGAAACCAGGAGAGTATGCATGGCTAATAAAGGGCGGATAGAGGGAATCCCCGCCTATGTTGTAACCAGGGCGGCTCGAGGGCAGTTGGCGAGAGAAATTGACGGTTTCATGGTCGGCAAGGTACGAGAGGAGGTGTCGTACGATCATTTCCGAGATTATATCACCATGAACTTTGTGTCCACAAATGAGGACGAGAGGATCAAGTATGATCTGGAAGGAGTGAGGCAGAGAAGAAACGAGACGGTGATTGCTTTCAACCGGCACTATAAGGAAGCTAGCAGTCGGGCGTATCCTAACGAAAACAACGATAATCGCGGTACTGTTCTTGGCATTTACTTGCGGGCTTTGAGCGACAGAGGGTTGAGCAAGCGCATCATCCGTAAGAAAGCAACCACTCTGACCAGAGCCATAGAAATAGCCGAGGAGGAAGAGACATGCAATGATCTGTTACGGGCTATGCAAATAGAGGATCGATGTGAAGAGAGGATGGAGGTGAATGTGTTGGAAGCGGAGGAAGAAAGGGAGATATGGATGGTGGTAAAGCAGTTGAAAAGGCAGATTGTAGCACAGTCAAAAATGATAGAACAACTGAGTGGGCTGGTTAGGGATCTCCAGATGACCGAAGAAGCACCAAAGCCAGCACCTCGGAGAATGCAGGCTGTAAAGAAGGGGGCAAAACCGCCACCGAAAGGACATAGTCCGGTCCCGAGAACAGCGTTTCCGCGGGATCTAAAGCACATCACGTGCTACGCTTGTGGCAAGACAGGACATTATAAGAGCGAATGTCCACAGGCAATCCAACCATCACGTAACGTGCCCCGAAAAGCCGTGGTGCGACCTCGACCACCGAGACTGCCTATGACCTGTTTTAGTTGTGGGCGAGAAGGTCACATGGCCCAGGATTGCGGGAACAAGATGTACAACATGTGCGGCAATACCAAGGAGACGCCTACAGTCGTAAGATGTTTTGGGTGTGGTCAAGATGACCATTTCGTGAGGGATTGTCCGCACGGAATGCGAGACCAGCATAGACACCAGCCATCAGTCAGGGCAACCAGACAGCCAAAGCGACAGATAGTTCGCAGAGTGCCAAAACGTGATGGTAACGACGATATGGACATCGACGAAGTAAACGATCATCGCCAGGTGGAACAACATATCACCCCTAGAGAGTGTTCTCGAAATATGCGCAAAGTATTAGGTAATAGGATGCGGGAAGATAACGAGTACGAGGATAGGGAGGGTTTTGTGTTGACCGGCGCGGGTACTGATGCATATGGCCGCTATGGAGGAGGAGATGCATCGAACCGTCGGGACAGTTACGCGGAAGCGGTTAGTGGGCGAAGGAGTCCGTTAAACTAAGACGGAGAAAACCGTTGGTGAAAGCACCGACCGAGCGGTTTTTAATCCGTCTACAAGTGGATTCCAACGGTCCAACGGATCAAGGTGAGTACATGCATGCCTTAATGGATACTGGTGCTAGCACATCCTTGATTCGTAAGGATATATGGCGTGGCATGTTAAATGCTAGGCCATTGAAAAGAGCAAAGACGCTCTTAGCTGTAAATGGTTCCCCAATAGAGCTTTTGGGGGAAACCCAGGTAAAATTCAAGAACGCCTGGCCTATTCCAAGTACGGTGGTAGCGAGAATGAGGCATGAATGTTTGCTTGGAGCAGATGCTTTGCACTTGGGAAATGCAAAGATTGACTATCGGGCCAAAGTTGTAGTATGGTTTGGCCAGATATATCCCTTTAGGTATCCCTATAGGGAACAAACGAGATATGTTTATGAGAGTTGTGACCGGATATAAAGATATCGACAAAGTCATGGTGGACTTTGCGGATATCTTTGATACGGCTCATCCAGGCACTTTAGGATTGGTCCCCAAAGTTAGGTGTACGGTACCAACAGGAGATGCATATCCTATAAGGCAGAAAGCCTACCGTCTACCGCTAGCTAAGCAGTATGTGGTCAAGAATCAAGTGGCCGAGATGCTAGCAGCGGGCGTCATAAGACCATCGTCATCACCTTGGGCGTCACCTATTACCTTGGTCCCTAAGAAGGACGGGGACACTAGGTTTTGTGTAGACTACAGAAAATTGAATGCCGTATGTTGTAAGGATAGTTATCCTCTACCGAATATATCGGACATATTTGACTCCATGGGCGGCGCAACGATATGTTCTACTATGGACTTGAAGTCTGGCTATTGGCAGATACCAATGGACAGCCAAGACATAGAGAAAACAGTGTTCGTCTGCAGTGAAGGTTTGTTCGAATGGATTCGGATGCCGTTCGGCTTTGCGAACTCAGGTGCCGTATTTCAGAGGGCAATGAATGATATTTTCCGAGAATTCGTGGGAAAATATTTGCATGTTTTCGTCGACGATATAGTCGTATATTCGAGAAATCCGACGGAACATGCACAGCATTTGCGTAAGGTCATGCGCAAGATTAGGGAATATAATTTACAAGTTAAGAAGAAGAAATGCGACTTCGCCAGTAAGTCGGTGGACTTGTTAGGATATCGCATTTCCGCACAATGAGTAGCTCCTCAGGCCCAGAAGGTCAAGGTCATTAGGGAAATGTCACCACCACGCGATGTGGGCGAGGTGAGAAGTTTTCTGGGAGCAACAGGATACTACCCATCCTGTGTGCAAGGCTACGCCGAAATTGCTATGCCTTTAATAGAACTCATTAAGAAGTATAAACGTTTTGAATGGGGTGAGGATGAACAGCAAGCATTCCAGAAATTACAGAACTTGCTGTGTAGTGAGACGGTTCTCACCTATCCGAATTTAAATGCCCCCTATAAATTATATACTGATGCTTCGAGCTATGCGATCGGTGCTATATTGGTACAAGTTGATGATAAGGGTATAGAGCGGGTGATCCAGTATGTGAGCTCTACTCTTAAAGACAGTCAGCTGAATTGGCCTGTAATAGAGAAGGAAGCGTACGCAGTGATATATGCATTAAAGAAGCTTAGACCATATCTATTTGGCGCTCAGATTACCGTGCATACTGACCACAAACCCTTAAAGAGTTTGTTTGTGGGAGAAGTTAAGAACACGAAAGTGCAGCACTGGGCAGTACTGATTGCTGAGTACAGATGTAAGATAGAATACATCCAAGGCTCGAAGAATATTCGAGCAGACATGTTGTCCAGGTTACGTCGTCCAGCCCGGAGGAGTACATGGTTAAGAACGGTATTCTGTATTCTTTAGTTACGCCCTCAGCGTTGGACACTGAGTACCCCACAATTGTCTTACCTACCCTGTTCCGTGAGAAAGTGCTCCGGAAGGCTCATGAAAGAGCTGGTCACCAAGGTCTGAAGAAGACCATCGGTATGGTAAGAGATTCGTTTGTATGGACGTCTTTGAGAAAAGACGTGGTGAGTATGCTTGATACGTGTACTACGTGCCAGGTCAACCGACCCGTCACTACACGCCCTAGGTACAGTGAGATGCCCATGGCCAATTATCCGAGTCAGATAATCGGTATGGATTTGATAGGTCCACTTTTGGAATCAAGCAAAGGTAATGTGTATATCATGACGGTAATAGATCACTGTTCTGCATGGGCAGAGGCATATCCGATTGCTGCCAAGACATCTCAGAATGTTGAAGACAAGTTTTTCAATGAGTATGTCACGCGTCATGGTGTCCCTGAAATCGTAATAACGGATCAGGGTAGAGAGTTTTGTTCGAATTCTCTGGAAGAACGGTTTAAGGAACACGGTATCGATCATAGGCAATCGAGTCCATACCACCCCCAAAGAAATGGACGTACCAAGAGGTTCAACCAGACTCTTGAGGAGTTAATCCAGAAAGGGGTGAACAACGAGTCTCGTGCATGGGAGGACGAACTGGGCGCGGCATTGACAGCATACCGCAGCACTCGTCACTCCACGATGGGGTATACGCCATTTTATTTGACGTATGGTCGTCGTGCAAGACTGCCGTTGACCATTCCACTAGATGCCACGCAGGATCTTGGTGAAAGACTTACCTGTCTTAATAACGCCTTGCTGCGCGCTCGTAGAGAAATGGCTAAGTCTCGAGAAGTTCACCGAGAACAAATTAATAAGCGTGCAAACGCTGGTGAGTACAAGGTTGGCGATTCGGTGGTCCTGAAAGCTGAGGAGAGGATGAAGTTGACCTCTCGCAGTGACCCCGAATACGAGATTTTTAAGATCAATGGGCCCGTGGCTCATGTCCGCCATCAAAGGTCTGGGAAGGTATGCGTACTTAATATATCTAAGTTTCTTGTAGTCGACTCAGAGATGGGTTGGGACAAGGTGCGGCCACGCCCTGTTCGTAACCCTGCTAAAGGTACGAAGGCCAGCCATCACCCCAGGATAAGTGTACCCGAGTCTGAACCATTGCCGGGGAAAGACTACGCTGAGCCACCCATGAATAGGGCTCGTCGGAAGCGACCAGCTTCTGGTGAGGAGCCAAGGGTGAGCAAGGTGGGTAAGAGGGTTGACAACAACATCAGTCAGCCCGGTGCGAATGGGACTCGAAACCATGAGTCACGGAGTGAAACAATCGAAACTCCACGTACAATTGTGATGGACACCTCGGAGGATGTACCCGAGCCTGCCCACGAGCCAATGGACACGCTTCCATCGCAACCATACTTTCTGCGCAAGCGCAGTCACATGCCTGATGTCAACTCAGACAACAAGCGACCCAGGATTGGTACGTTTGGCCACGCCCTATACGAGGACTTTGTCAGCCGTATAGAAGCGGTTATAAGGCAACGCAGCCGGAGATAAGCTTGAAACTCTGACAACCACTGTACTAGTAGTATCACATTAGTCTAGCCACCATGTATATTTTACGATTAGGTGTGGTAGTAGCTCTAGTGAGTTTAGTAAATGGACTGTGTAAAAAGTCTAGTGTACATAGATTACCGAACAGGGTAATGATAACTAACCCCGAGGATATATCTGTTATCCGGGCTGAATGAACCGTAGTGGTGTCTATCGACCACCCTTATTTGCCTGCCAAATTTCTTGAACGGTTAGTGCGATTTCGTGTTCTTATTGCGCACATCGGTCAAAAGACTTCGTTGAGCAATCAAGACATTTTCGGTTTGCAACATCGTGTTAACAATATTAAGAAGATCGCTGTTAGGACACAACAAACTATGGTGAGTAGGGACAGTATACGATGCAAAGGTGGCTTATTTGACTTTGTCGGGGACATAGCCTCGTCTCTATTCGGTACCACTACCTCTGGTGATATAGAGGCAATTAAAGAGGTAGTCAAAGTTGCTTTGAGGGACATGAATCATTTGGTACATTTCTCCAACAAAATAGCGTCCCACGTGAAACTGGCATTCGTAGGGATCAATACCAACGTTGACCATATCAACGAAGTTACCGCTGGCCAAGTGGAATTGACTAGAAATGTGAGCGATATGTTTAAGGTGCACGCCGCCCGACAAGCCGACTTATATGCATTAGTGCGACTTGGACACATTATTGACTCTTCCGAAAGTGTGGTGTATAGCTACCAGAAGGCAGCAGCACAGTTTCATAGACAAACTGCAACCCTAGAGTTAGGTAGACTAACGGAAGAATTATTCAGTCCTGCTGACCTCACTTCCGTGGCCAAACAAGTTAGTGTGGGAAATCGACTGATACGTCCATATCAGTGGTACTACCGTGACGTGGTCGTGTATCCGTTGTGGAAAGACGACTCACGACTCCATTACGTAGCAACGTTACCGCTAATTGACGGAGCAAATATATCGAATACGGGTTGCATTCATGGCCGGAACCGCTAGATGCGAGGGAATACTACATGCAGGTACTGATCACGTGGACCAGCATCGGTCTCGACACCAAGACTGGATGGTACTTCACACCATCCGAATGTCACGGGGAGGAGCCCCGAGTCTGTCATGGTCCACTACGGGTCGACAAGACCCACGTTCCATGCATTGCACCGACAGTGCTTGTAATATTCAGCTTTCCGAGTCAAATGAAACATCTAGCAAACTGTTTGCCAATAAGAAAATAGGCGTAGTGTTGCAAACGTTCGGTGAGACTATGGAAATTCACTGTGATGGCCAACTGACTGACCGATGCGAGGGGGAAAGTGGTGTGTATGCGTTGATGTCTGGAAAGTGTGTTTCTAGTGGCAGGGGTTGGCAATTCGAGCCTGTGGCATCTTACAGTCGGACGTACACTCGGATTAGCCTGGCCATTGAGATGCCCCACTTGGATGTGACCGGCGTCCTTAATCAGTCCATGATCATTGATCATTTAAAAGTACAACCCTGGAACCATTTACAGAAGTCTAAGTACGTGCCGCTAGCACCATTGTCCACAATCGACCCAGTGATGGTCGATGGCATTGGGGTACGCTCTTTTGTGTCCTATTCGACGGGCTCCTTCGTGATTGTGCTCGTTGTTGTGATTATTCTATATAAATGTGGAGTATTATCGCGCATGTGGGACTGGCTACAGTGCAAGCCACGTGCGGCCTATAGTAGTGATACTTGTACCGCCATTCATATTAGTGCACCGACAATTCAGGCCCAGCAGCCCCGGAAAACTGCAGCACTACCGGAGCCGCTGAGGTTGGCAACTGGGTCGTCGCCTAATGCTAATGCGAGGACTGGGATCGACCCGACGGCTGCCGACTGGGTTGAGGCGGAACTCTATGACGACGTGGAGGATCTTAACGAGTGTGTGGCTCAATTGGGTATATCCATGTGACGTTTTGGTACTAACTTCATTTGCTGGGTATGGAACATTAATTAGGGATGAACTATTTGTTGTCGTAGGAACTGTTATATGACCTGTAATGAATTTGCTCTGTAGGATTAGGATTACTATTGTATGAAAGCATAGCATTTAGTTTATTGCACCTTGAGTGTCAAGGATATTAATGATGCTATTGATGTGTTTCCGGGGACGGTCATTTGCGCATGATATTCCGTTACCCGGACATGTATGTTTGTATTGGTTTATACCCTGGTACAGTCATTTGCGCATGATATTCTGTGCCAGGGTGTAGGTACATTTATCTGTGTTGTGAGGATTTTGCACTGTCGGGTTTAGGTTATAGGTATCGTTGATATGGCATTGCCCTAGAGTTGTGAATACCGTTACGATGATTTCCGTATTTATTTTGATTGTTTACTATTGTATAAGTTGTCTCGATTGTGTGTGTTTTCCGTTTAGAGAGCCGCTGGTATAGTGTGGTTTTGTTGTTGATGTTTCACAACGAGTTAATTAACACTCTCTTAAGGCCTTGAGAGACGGTTAATTAACTTTGGTTGGAGGGCATGTGTAGATATCGGATTGTCTGGTGGGGAGTCATGACCCTGTCGACATCTTATATTTATGAGTAAGACCTTAATGAAATTCATCTTTGAAATAACCAGGTGAGCTAATGAACGGGGTAGCACGATAGGCATCATCATAGTATATACGCAGTAGGACGCTGCACTGGGTGACATCGGCCAGTGCTGATGAATCAGTGTTTCGCAGAAATGGATGCAAAACTGGTTTGATATTGTAACTATATGTAGTCAGAATTGAGTAGGAATTGAATAAGATGAGAAAGGACCACCAGTTGTGGGTTGATGATATCTGTCAATAGTTGAGGATGAAAGTTGGTGATGTGGGATCGGCACACACTTTCAGGATATTCAGCAGCTGTTTCGGCCAGTGGTTTAGTAAATAATCAAGCAATGAGAATCGTAGGAATCGATAGGTTTGGACGTGATGGACTGAATGATGGTTAACATTTAGGGATGACAGTCAGCTGGTCGACTCCCTATAGAAAGCACAACAACACCAGCTGGTGATGAGCTCATGTAGCTCACGTGCTATTAAACTTCCTATCCTACAGGCGGATACCTAGTAGGCAAGGGACAGGACAGAGACATTGTAGCGTCCTGTAGGAATAAGTAAAACAATCTAAATTTATCTAAATTTGTATGTCAACTATATGTCCATCAAAAGGAGACATGCAACAACAACACATTCGGTGATGTTGTTCGTTAGCTGACAGAGCGCATCAAAGCAGAACCAGCCCAAACCGGTTGGACCATGTTCAGGGTTCCCTTTTCGGAAGGAATAATCAGATTGGTCGGGATGACGTCACAATCAATGAGCATTCGGCCGAATCTGGGAAAGAGAAGACAAACGAGCATGGGCGGGAAACTCAAAGGAGTATATATGGGGCACTTTGATAATCGTCGGGGTCTGAATATATTGGAGTAGGAGATAGCTAGTTAGGTTGATAGAGTATAGCAGACCCTTTGTGAAGGGGAGTAATACGAATCAGTAGCAAATAGGAAACAGCCAAGTTAAGTAAAGTAGTATAAAATAGTCAAACTCGTATAATTACTTATCTTTTACTCGTGGCAGCAAAAGCCACCATTAGTTATAGTGTACAGTAGATTTAATAAAATTATCACCTTGATAACCTCAAGGCAAGAGTTTGAGTTGTGATATTAGTTCTGGAGACTACGGAAGATCCCCGTAGCTTACCTGCAAGTTCTGGTGGTCAGTCAGATCAAGCCCGGATATCAAATACAAGTATCGTTAAGTTCAGCTATAAACGAGGCGAGCTGATATCTATTTCTTTCGTTCTCGGTAAGGTGGGTTGTCGCAGCAACCTTACATACAAATCTTACCCAAAACGGAAGAGACTTCATAGTCAAGTATACCTCATAAGAACGTATACGTAGCATAGAAACAGGAGACACACCAAAAATCTTCAAAATGACCGGGAATGCTCCTGTCTAAAGAAATGCTGACTATCTATACGAATGGATCTCCTAGACGCGCATGAAAGCTGTATGGAAAAATACCCATCTAAGGATTAATACAGAGACTGGTATTATTATTATCATTGCAAAGAAGTTAGTAAGATCAGTCACGTTTATGTACTGCCAATCGAATCATAAGGTCTTGAGTTAAATAGAGACGTGTTGATTCACAAGGTCATCTGGCCAATGATTTCTGAAATTTTCGATGTCAGCACAATCGCACGGGTGGTACACCGGGCTAGAACAATCAAGCTCACGCAACATGTCAATATGGGGCTTTACTACAATGGATATTCCCAGCTTTAGCTATGCCCCGCCCATATCTAGCTAAGCTCTACCCACACCTCACTCGTGTTGGGATCGATCGCTCCCCTGAAAGTGACGCTAATATCATCTCAGATGTTGCATTGTACCGATAGATTATGGTTTATAGATTCCATACCATTCATACCTCGTCACATTTCCCTATCTGTATCACAATTATCTGCTCTGTAATATCATGTAAATTTTGAACAGTGATTGCCACCATTTTGTTTCCTCATGCGATAATGCGTGATGTCGTGCAAGTGGCAATTCCTTATTATATAATACCTATCCTGTTGGATATTTTGAAATAAATTTGCCTGGAAGTTGTTGCTGCCATAGGCAGCAACAACCTCCAGTCAAATTAGTTTCAAAATATTCAACAGCTTACCTGTATGATTGCTTTTATACGAAATTGTCAAACTATAACTGCCACCTTTATAACGGAGGGTAAACAACGAGGCAGGCACGCCAGATGTTTTCTGATTGGTTGAAAAGTAAATCATGACAGCCATCATAAGGTGCGGAAATGTACCAACATTTAGCTACTAAAGCCTGAATATCCTTCCTTAGCGGCATGACAAAGAGCCTCAAATTACTTTCATGGTTTATGAGAGGCATATTAGATCACTTGAATAGCTGTCGAGAGATGAAGTTAGTTATCTGTTAAACATATTTTGGGGTTTGAGTTACAAGTTGTCTCCAACTTAGTTACGACTCACTTCTAAATTTACTATACAAAACATTATTAATAAAGATGAATCTGTGCAGTTGATAAGAACTTATCAACGTTACGTTACATCAAGTAATTATTGTGCACATAACTATGCGCTGTACTTACTAGGAGTGTATATGCATGTACGTTAATGCGTGTTTGTGTGAGTGCATGATTTTAGCAGTAAAGTAATTAGTAATTTGTTTTGATGTTTGCGTATGTATGCATGAACTTGTGCGCACGTTTGCGTTTCTGCATGTTTCAAACAATAAAATATTATATGCTAATATCTGCTCAGTATTAACTTCTGTGTGTATGTGTGTACGCCTGTTTAAGCGTTGATGTGGTATCCGATAATATAGAAATTTGTGGTGAATATTGCATTAGATTTAGCAATACTATGCGCCTACACACGTACGGCCATCCTTGGGCACAACGGAGATGCTCGGGGATCATTTAATAACACCAGAACCGAATAAGTCATGTTGCTTCTTATTATAGGTTATCTGGCGTAGAAATTTGTCTTAGCATAACCGGAGTGACTGATTGATTGATTAATCAATCAATCGCGTGTTTCTCTTCTAGGACCACCACCACTACCACCGCCACCGCCACCGGCACCACCGCCACCACCACCACCACTACCATCACTGCCACCGCCGCCACCACCACCACCGCCGCCACCACCACCACCATCACCACCACCACCACCACCACCACAACCACCACCACAACTACCACCACAGCCACCGCCGCGCCCACCTCTTGTTAATCTCTCACGCTGTCTCGCATTCTCTCTCCCCCGTTCTTTCTAGTCGCCATATATTGATCCGAGAAAGAAATGACCGCAGTAGACAGGGCTGTCACCATGTATGTTCGCGTGTGTCAGTATTTAGGCAATTGTGGCATCTGTGGCTGCTTATTGGCTATCAATCACCATTGGTGACGGCTCTTGGAGGGACAACATACTAATAATCGTCTAGTGATTACACAAACACATGCATGTACACAGTTTACCATCGAATAGAAAGCAACCCTCAACCCTTCATTGTACAACCTCATGGCGGGTTATTTCGAACAACGTAATTCACATGAGGCAGATGCATATGGATTCACAGCCACTATAGATCAAACACCTTCATCGCTTTCTTATGCCCGCTCGATAAGACCTCGCCTGTCTATCAGCATAGAATCAATGGGCGCGTCAGTGCACGCCTGATTCTATATCCGCCTGCTTCGTCTAAGACAAGAGGGCATTATATATTAAGCCAAGCTGCACATGAAATTGATATATCGAAGAATCTGAAATATAGTGCAACGTATGAGAGGCTCACGCAAATACACCACGTTCAAGTGGAAGCAACGGGTCACTGAATGTAACACATAACCAGAGCCGAACTCAAGGCAGTACAACAAGCGCATATGCACAGGGTACAGCGCCCCCAAATGTCCATGGCCCCCAAAATGTGATGCAAAAATTCCAGTGTCAATCCAGTGTCTATTGGACGTGCAGAAGGGTTCGCAGAAAATGTCAGGAACATGACTCACTGTCCTTCCGCTATGTCCAGCCCATTTCTATTTAAGCTCCGCCCACATTTTGCGCGTGATGGTTTCAATTTATAGAATTTAAATCCTGAATTATCAGAATCGCAATTTCAAGGTAATTATGCATGTAAGCTGTTGAATATTTTGTAAGTAATTTCATTGGGTGCTGGTGTTGCTTGGCAACTTACCTTCAAAATATTCACCAGACATATAACAGAAACATACAATTCGTACATTTGACCGACTTTGCAATGTCCATGTCGCCACTAGATATACGTCAGTATTAATCTGCGTTTACCTGGTACGCGGGGCGCGAATTGCGGAACACGGAACAGAAAGAGGGTATGCGGAATGCGGTTAAAATACCGCGTGTATCATTTACCTACACGCGGAATCATTGCGTTATTTTATTGCATTTTTATTGGTGATATTGCGATATTTCTATCGAATTTTTTTAAGTTTTGATATCTAGCTTTCTACTGAGACCATTACAAAATGTTTGTGTACCAAGGCGAGAGAAAAGGCAAGCCTCCTTAACCGGTACTTCTCTAGCATCGCCAATATTGACGATGCAAATGCCAGCTTACCTCCTCTATCTATGTATACGGACAATACTCTCCACTCAATTACAATATCAAACACTGACATCTCCGATGTACTGTCCAATCTGGACACGTCTAAAGCTGTTGGCCCGGATAAATTAAGTCCGAAACTCTTATTCGAGAGCCAACAAGTATTGGTCCCAATACTAGCGCAGTTCTTTAATTACTCACTTTCTAGTGCGCAGTTCCCCACTTCTTGGAAAATCGCTAATGTAACCCGTATATTTAAGAAAGGAGACAAGAGCTTATGTTCAAATTATCGACCAATATCACTGTTGAGTTGTCTTAGTAAAGTTATGGAGAGAACCGTTTTTAAACATATCTATAACTATATTAGGCATGATATCACTCTATATCAGTCTGGCTTTCTTCCATCACATTCTACAGTAAATCAACTGCTTGATATCTACACGGATATTACTCAAGCCCTTGACGATCAAAAGGAAATAATCTGTCTATTCTTCGATATATCTAAAGCCTTTGATCGAGTATGGCATCGCGGCCTCCTACAGAAGCTTAGGAATTTTGGTATCTGTGGAAATCTACTCACATGGTTCGAAAATTATCTTGGAAACCGATACCAGCGAGTAGCTATAAACGGCAATGAGTCCACCCTACTTCGTTTACATGCTGGAGTGCCACAAGGCTCTGTGCTTGGTCCTTTGTTATTCTTAGTTTTTATTAATGACATGACCAGCAATATAATTCACAATATTAGACTTTTTGCTGATGACACGTGCCTATATGTAATGTCAGATGATCTAAAGGAACACACTGCCACACTCGATTACGATCTACTGACCAGGACGCATTGGGCAAACATGTGGCTCGTCGAGTTTAATGCCTCGAAAACTACATCTCTAATTTTTTCCCTGCGCAACGAGCCCACATCCTTTTCAATCAACTTCAAAGATTCTGAAATTCTACCGTCAACTGATCATAAGCACCTCGGCATTACCTTTAATAACAAAGCGACTTGGCTTAATCATGTGAGTAATCTCATAGCAAACGCTCAACACAAACTCTCCTTACTTAAAGGTCTAAAATATATTCTAGACCGTAAATGTCTCGAGATCATGTACAAAACATTTATTAGACCATCGTTAGAATATGCAGATGTTGTGTGGGATAATATTCCACAATATCTTGTAATTCGGCTAGAGGATATCCAAAACGATGCTCTCAGAATGGTATGTGGAATGACACGTAGTGCGAGCACTGAAGACCTGTACTTAGAAACAGGCATCGAAACCTTGTCAAGCAGACGTGAATTTCATAGATTATCTATGCTATTTAAAATTATTAACGGGATGACCTGTGAGGTTCTGGTCAACCATCCTCCCACACTATCACAAGCACGAAATCCTTACAATATCCGTCATCCGAATTTCTTCACTACATTCCGCTGCCGTACTGAGCTCTTCTATGGATCATTTTTTCCCAGCAACGATCCGCGCCTGGAATATGCTTCCTGTTCCGGTGAGAGATTCTGTCACTCTTCTAGAATTTAAAAGCAAACTCTAGGCTATGTCACCCATACGACAACCGCCTGAGTGGTATTACGTAGGCCCGAGGTTTGCCAACATAATGCTATGCAGGCTCCGAAATGGTTGTAGTTCTTTAAACCGACATCTATTTGACAACTTTCTGTCGGAATCTGCCAGTTGTTCTTGTGGGCCAATGATGATTCTACGAACCACTACCTCTTACACTGTGCCCTTTTTAACGAGCAAAGAGTCGTTTTCCAAAATCAGCTTGCCTTGAACGATATTTCTCTTGCTAATCTTACGGTCAACCAGCTTCTATACGGGACTTACACTACCAACTTGGAAATGAACAAACTGAACTGTAATACGGTATGTCAATACATAATTAACACCAACCGCTTTCAGTAGCTTCCCGTTCGTGAACTTATAGTTTAAGGGGTAAATGGACAGGAGCCCAACACGTACAGGTCGGGGCGAAGGCAGCACCTAGAGCTCACCTCTGCTAATCTTCCATTTGATCTTATTCCTCGCTCTCTCTATCTCTCACCCTCTCCCCCCCCCTTCCCCCTCTCTCTCACTCTCTATCTCGGTCTTTCTTCCTACTCTCCCCCATTTCAACATCCACACACTTATGCACACTAATAGACTACAATTAATTAAACTATTATGATTTGCCGCCATTTTGTTGTAAAAAAAGTTTTGAATAATCTGTATGTGTATGGGAGACACGGGCATAAGACTCTAAGTCTTATCGTGCTTCCATCTGAACAAAATAAATCACGTTTAAACCAAGGCGAGAGATGCAGATCCAAAATGGCGGATACTGACGACTAGATTTTAAAATGATACCGTGGCCTAATCTAATAACATGTAATTATAATATTACTAATTTTCGATTTTTTTTGGAAAAATTAGTTCTTATAATTTTAGACGATCTTTTAGACAATGCTAATGCATAGCATTATGTTAGCACATCAGCTTTAACTACTTGGATTACCCTTTCATTGCTAGGTTACATGTGCTCTATTCTGCAATGGAATCTTTTCCGTCCGGAAAAATCGCTACACCGTGCGATCGGTTTTTCCGCCTCCCGCCATTTCGCGTTCCACATGCCGCTTACCGCGTGCAGGTAAATGGATGAAGGCAAATGGTAAAGAGCGATCAGACGTATATTCCGCGTTCCGTTTCCGTAACCCGTTTTCCGCATCCGCGTGCCAGGTAAACGCAGCTTTATGCATTATTATTGCGACGCCATCCTACCGGCTCCATCAATCATTTCTGTGGTTGCTTTTCCCTCCACATCTCGCAAGGCATGTGCAGAGATCTTGTGATGTGGCCATATCATGGGGTGTCTCTGCATGCTCTGCCGGTGGTAGTTGACTGTTTCTTACAGTTTACTATCAAAAGTTGTTGGTAAACAAGGATGGATTACGGATTCGGTAGGCCCTAGTCAGCTTTCTAAGTTGACGCAGTGGCATTGCCAAACCAAAGACGTTCTGGGGGTCCTCTGACAGAAAACTTTTCAATCTTGATAACGTCAGATGGCCTTGCATTTCAGGACATAAATATTGGATCATCAGTTGGGTGGGTTAAATAATTACATTTTTCACATCGGTTAGGAATTTATTGCCACCCTGAGTTGGTTACTGAGGCAATTACCACCACCACCACCACCACCACCACCACCACCACCACCACCACCACCACCCTCCATCAGTACGCTACTGAGTAAACTGACTCACCTGATGACTCTCAAAATAACCTCTGAAATCTAGATGCTTATAGAGGCTATCTTCTGCATTTCTTAAAATAATTCTCATAAATTTAGTCCTTCAGCTTGGCTTCAGTGGGGTTGAATTATTTATTTTGTCTTGATGATTTGGGGTAATTTTGTGACCAGATTACCTGCACATTTTTCTGGAAACTGATATTCAGACCGTGCACGGATCGATCGTTCGTAACACGGGCAAAGCGTGGGTGGTGGAGGTTGGACATAGATGGGCTGGGAGGAGCTAACACTGAATTGTTCCATTACAGCGCATGATGTGTGGTCACGCCTGCTGATTGTAGTCACATGCCATAACCACACACACAGAACCATTGGAGAGCGACAGGCACCAAGTGAGGCAAATATTACAACAATTACACCAAAGTCACGTGACATAAATAGATACCACTGATAACACCGACCACATACCGGGTCGATCCCGAGGTATTAATGTTGATGCAATGGGCGGCATCACGTGCGATATACCGGCACCACCTAATCAAAAACAGCAATGAGAAAGCAAATAATAATAATATTAATAATAATAATAATAATAATAATAATATTATCAAACCTTGAAATTACCCTCTCCAATGGAGGAATCCAGTTATAGCTATGCCCCGCCCATCTGTAGGTAATATCCACCCACACGTCGGTAACCGAGCCAGACATTCCAGTGGTCAATTTTCGAAAATAGTCTTTACTTGGCTTGCAAATGGGCATTCAAAAAGCACATATTTAGATTTTTTGACAATATTGAGTCATTGAATGGGTTAACCTTTTAGCAGACTGGCATTGTATATTAGTATGTACGACAATTTCCCAAAATGTATTCAAGATAATCTTCAGTAAATGACAAATACGGTTCCTGGAGAACTGTTAGAAAGGAATCTGACAAAGACATATAATAGACAGATAGTAAAGATAACCACGACGCTTCTTATACGTGCGAATGAAACACCAACCAAGAAACATTAAAGCTGGGCTGATGGAAACACCAAATAGGCCCTACTAAGAATTAATTGATGTGTAAGAAATGCTGTGCTAAACGACCCTAAATACTTGCAGATACAAGACAAGATTGCAGCAAAAGAATGTAGTCAAATGTTAAATGACATGTTCATGAATAGCTGACTATGTTAAAGCTTCAACCAGCAGCCAATATTCCTTATATATCAGAAACATGATGGCTCATAATCTCGAAGGCAGCTCTAAACGGTGCCTTATGTTAGCAGATTGGACAACGGTGGGTTGTATCTCCAGTCTGCGTGCGGATTCACAATGTTGTGAAATGGCGTGTATGTGGCAAATCTCTGAAGGTTCAAACTCTGATTGCCAACGATCTCTTTCAGAAACCCTGCTCCAATTGATGAATCCAATTTAGCTTATCCATTAATCATAGTACGTCATAATTAACTACGGGGCATGTAGGCTGATGTAATAATCAATTACGTCATGAATGATATGATTTAGTCTACCTTTAGTTACGTGTAATAATTAAGTTGTACGAATTGTATGTCTTGACTATTTAATAAACATTTTGTTAAATATTCTAAAACTAGGCAGCAACAGTAGCCACTCAAATTACCTTCAAAATATTCAACAGCTAGCATGAATAGTTTTCTGGAAATTGCGATTCAGGAATGTAGGGACCAATCGATCCCAAAGCGTGGGTGGATCTTGGCTAGAAATGGGCGGGCCATAGCTAAAACTGGTTTCCTCATTTTTCCCACCATATCTACATAGCTTGGACTCGAGATGCATACGGCTAAGACTAGGTTCATATTACCTTGTTGCTTCGACCCTCTACATTATCTTATGTAGTTGACTGTCAAATTAACCGCTGATTATTATTATTTACACCATGGCGTCAAATCCATCAATAGTCAGGGTAATCTAGCGCAATTTTGTTTACATTAAACAGCAAAAAGAACGTAAAATAAATTTCTTTTTTGGCACAATACACATCTATGTCCCGTAACAAGATAATAATACTCCCAAAAGTTAGCCAGATAATGCAGCTTACCGGGCCATGCTGGGCCGATATCGTGCCGATACGTTAAGTATCATCCCGGCAACGGCCCAGTAAGCTGTGTTATCAGGGTACCCGCATGACTTCAATGGTGTAAATTGATGACGTTCTGTGCAGATTATTATATTTTCATATATTTTCATATATTATTCTGCAAGTTAAAATCACTAACAAAACGTTGACATTTAGAATACTTCAGGAATTTCGAGGTCACATCTGTCAACGTGTGTAGGAGTGACGTCGTGGGTGCGCTTATTTGGTCACGTCCACACATGTTCAATAAAACACGCGCAATGTTTGCGCTCGACTGCGTATTGGTGATGCAAATGAAAATATGAATAATATACTGGGAAATCGGTGAGAATGTTATATCATTTGAATATGACGCGAGGACAATGCATTTCAGTAGCTATAGTTAGCTCTACCGGTATGTGATTACGTAGTTAATCAAATAGGGCATCCGCTTGGTGTGTGGTGAGGTAGCTTAATTAATATCTCCTTACTTGTAGGAAACCTGTCTTCGACGAAATAGAAAGATCTGTAGGTAGGCATACAGGCATGTAGATAGGCATAGTTGTGCTAGTTAGATAGTTAGACGGGAAGGCAGGCACGCAGGCAGGCAGGTATGTATGCACGCACCCATGCGGTTAGAGAGTGTATCAGTGGGTGAGAAAGAAAGAGTAAGAGAATAAGATGGAGAGAGAGAGAGAGAGGAATAGTGGAAAGAGAGAGCGAGAGCGAGAGAGAGAGAGAGAGAGAGAGAGAGGGGGGAGGGAGGGAGGGAGGGAGGGAGGGAGAGAGAGAGAGAGAATAACATACGTCCAACACCTGCCCCGGCCCCTCAATGCTTTCATGCAGAGAATCTGATCAATCAAACAATGTTCGTCTACCTCTATTGGCCTTGAGTGTTAAGAAATCTAACATTAAACACGTCAATGTCAAGTAAGCTAAATTACATGTAATCACACCTGGTAATAGTAAGCACAGGTTAGGGTGCAAATACAACAGCAACAAATCACACTTTGCGAGTAATAACAGTGACATAGATATATTTATTCCATAGTAGTTTATGAACCCTTGAGAACCGCACGTTGTAGGTAATCACAAAAGAGACGTGCTGTACCAATAGAGAGGGAGAGAGAAAACAGCACGGTCACAACCGATACAACACCCACATCAAAACCACGCTGATAACGTAGGGTACTGGGCCTGTACTTGACCAATACTCCGCCAAATTAGGCCCGGTATTGGTTCAGGACCGGGCCAGTAATCTGCGTTGCCAGAGAACGTTAGTAAATATATGTATCTCTGGGCATATATGACATGACCAGTCGTGAACATCCTTACGAGGAGGTGTGAGGCTGGCCGTGCCGTTCATGTCCAGAGATGGCACGTAGTTACTGACGTTGCACAAGTAGATAGCACAAGATAACACCGACCACATACCGGGTCGATCCCGTGGAATTAATGTTGACGTGATAGGCGGCGGCGAGTGAGAAATAGCATCCACACCTAATCAAAAACAGCAATGAGAAACTAAATAATAATAATAATAATAATAATAATAATAATAATAATAATAATAATCACGTGCAGTGAAATGGTTAAGCAGTAATTGACCATATGGCTGTATATTGGTTAGTCAGTAAATGTCCATTCAATATGCCAAAATTAGCTAAGTGGCATTGGCAACTTAGTAGGAAGGTTGTGAAATAAAACATAGCATGCTGCAATATATGAACCAACACCCATCTTTTTATTCACCTTGTTTATTAGCAGAAACAACCTTTAACCCTTTACTGACTAAGTTTGTTCAAAAAAATCAAAATATTTACTTACTGAATGTCCATTTGCAGGCCAAGAGAAGACTGTTTTTGAGATTTTGCCACTGGAATGACTGGCTCGGTTATCGAGTCAGTCATTCCAGTGGTAAAATTTCAAAAATATTCTTCTCTTGGCCTGCAAATAGACATTCCCAAAGACCACTAGAGAGGCCGGATTTGGCCGGGTTCGTTGGGAAAGGGTTAGGAAACTGTTAATAAAATATATATCATGAGTCGTAGCATTATTATGGCAACAAATTAAATACTGACAATTATGATGATTTAATTTGTCGCTATGGTGGAATTAAATTAGACTGTGACAAAACTTGACACATAAATCAGTCTAACAATCTCGAATGCGAATAGTGAATACATATATGGCAGAGACTACATGTGAGATTCAAATATTTCTTCTGTTTACAGATGTATCAGTTTCGTTTTACCAAATTTTCAGATTATGTGAAAACACTATGACCGATACCAAATAAATCGTTAGCCAATTTGGAAAGTATCAAATTCTAATACAGGAGCCTAATTAAATATATATGGATAGAAATCTTCCACATCAAACAAAAAAGTTCAAAACGGCTGCTCTTATGCTCAAAATTGAATGATTGTTAACGGGCAAGATGTTATACGTAGAATCTTCCTTTGAAAAAAACGTATGCCCCTTAGGTCACAAAAGACCTTTCCAGTGTTGGCTATGTCCCGCCATCTCTAGCTAAGCTCCACCCACACTTCGCCCACATTGCGAGCAACAGATCGCTGAACTGCCTTACTATCAAATTCTAGAAAACTATACAGATTAGCTGTTAAATATTTAGAAACGAATTCAACTGGGTGCTTTTGCTGCCTATGGCTATCGATTTGGTCCGTCTTAAACAGTTAATTTTCCGACACGTTGTACAAATTGTATGGCTTTAAAATATAATAAACATTCTGTTGAATGTATTTAAACTAATCTGACTGGGTGCTGTCGCTGTGTCAGCAACAGCGCCCAGTCAAATTAGATTCAAAATATTCAACAGAATGTGCATTAATTTGTAAAAACAAACAATTCGTACAACGTGTCTGACTATTAACCATTTGAGACGGACTAATTCGATTCAGTCATGCTGTAATTGATTACGCCATTATGGTAAACGTCGCGTAGTTGATTATGACGTCACAAGATGGATGGCTAAACTGGAAAGTTCCGTTATATTTGATGAATTTCGGTCTGACGTCTTCGGCTGTTCAGGAGAACTGGTTTTTAGGATCCTAGATAATCGAAGATGGTCTCCATGGAAATGGATAGTTGAGATTATTTTGAACAAACTCCCTTCAGCTTTTGAGAATTTGTTCAAAAGATACAGATTGATCCATATCGGAAGATGTCATGACGGGACCTTTCCAGTTTATCCGTCAATCATATGGCATAATAAACAATTACGCAACGTGTATGATGACGTCGTAATCAATAATATCATGTATGCCGTAAATAAGTTCGTAACGAACGCTTAATTAATGATGGACAAAGCGTTGCTGTACGAATAGTATATCGTTGCCATTTAATAAAGATGCTGTTGAATATTTTGAAACTAATTTAACTGGGCGATGTCAATCAGCTTCCTTTGGAAATTATTGGACCTTAATGGCTCATTGGTGCTTCCTGACAGAAGATGTGATTTGAATACAAAGTTGGATGATGATAAAATACCATTGTCACACAATTGACGGCAGACAGACAGACAGACAGACAGACAGACAGACAGACAGACAGACAGACAGACAGACAGACAGACAGACAGACAGACAGACAGACGTATCTATTAGTCAATTCCCCTTCAATGTTCTTGTCATGTGCGCTAATACTAGTAGCAATGATAAGTAATGAGACACACATATAATAGATTGTGATGTAAAAGTACAAAAGCGACATAAGATTAGTATGTATCATAGGAATGACATCGTAATCCGTGAATGAGCGAACGCGCGAATGCACGAGCGTGACACATGCACGCCTGGATACCTACACACATGCACGCACATATGCACGCGCATGCGATAAAGTGGCAGATGCAATGGAAACATCTGCCCATGGTTGCAAGACAAGAGTGTACAACTGGGACTGACCAATCAGCAGGCAGAAAATAGATTGCACTCTGAGCTGTAATGCGGGGCTAGATATAAGTAGCATTCTTGTTTCTTGATTGCCATTCTGTTTCCCAGATAATGGCGCTTCAACGAGGCCATAATATCTCTCAATTTGTGTATAGTCTGATTCCAGCATACGTCTCGCTGTCTGGATTACCACTATAACTCCCGAATCAACAGAATCTCAATTTTAAGGTCGCTATACAGGCAAACTGCTGAATATTTTGACGCTAATTCGACAGTAACGTGTTGGTGCCATAGAAAGCAACAGGTCCCAGTCAAATTAGTTTCAAAATATACAGCATAAAATTATTAAATTTTAAATGATTTTGTTCGAATTCTGTGTCTGGTTCAAAGAACACATCTTATCCGTTAGCACATTTATACCTGGTGTTAGCCACAAGCTGCTTTGTTCTCACGTCTGTGATTCCCATAAGATTTAGAACATGTTGTAGTCTGTAAATATAGCATTACAATACACGCCTCCTAACTGATGAGACATCTTTTATTGGTGCAACCTTTCAATAATTTTCGTCTACGTCAAATGATATAAAAAAACTCCACAAGAAATTGAGGAAACCCCGTGAAACAGAAACTTTGTCTGTCACATTTTCTGCCAAATCAACGAATCGATTTTCGCTTCAAATTATTAAAGCAAATCTAAAAGGATCTGGGAGTTGAAATTATTCACGTTCCATAACATGACCTGGGGTATAACTCTATCAAACATTGACGAAGATACCCGCACCTCGAATTTGAACGGTAACATCTCGTAATAAAGTAATATATTATCAAAGATCAGTAGCCTACGTTTGAAGGACAGAAATCAACGGTCTGGAAAGCTGATATTTTCAAATTTCCTGACTAAAGGGGTGGGGTGGCGGCATAAATCAATCAGGAATTAACAGAAACGGCTAAAATCTAACTTGATCTAAACTCTCTTAGAGTAATTGGACATTCTTCTGTTCAGTATGTCAAAGAACATCGAAAAATTCACATAATGCTGCGATTTTTCGCATTTCATCATAAAAAATTGACGAAAAACTCATAAAACACGAATCTATATGTAAGCGATTCAATGGCGGTATCCACTCTGTCCCTCACGTATCCAGCATCATAATGAAATCACGACACCTGTTAGCTGACGTCACAGTCAAATGATGAAAATGGTAAAGGCACCACATTAAATGTCTAAATGCACGTGTCCAGTTTATCCGCCAATCACATGATGTCATAATCAACTACGTGACGTGTAAGATGGCATCATAATTAACGACATCATGACTGACGTAGATAAGTTCGTCATGGACGCTAATTGATGACCGATCAAGCGTTCTTGGTTTTTACAATTGTGTGTAAAATTGGTTTCCATCATAGTATGTGCTTTGTGAATTGCCGAATTAGTAAACATTAGCTCCCAAGCAAATTAGTTTCAAAATAGTCAACAACAGCCTATCTATTCAAGGCTCTGCCCATTAGGTCAGCAGACAAAATATATGTATCCTAAATATAATTGGTTGTATATGTTTCTGGACCAAATAGACACAAAATTAACTTGAGTAGACATCTCAACACCTAAACCTAAATCTTGTAGCCGCCATTTTCCTACAGTAGATGGCCGCCATTTGTTCAATTTATTATAGATCTCCGGAAATAGAGCATTTATCAAGCTGATTCTGCTGCCAAAATATATGTATATCGAGGTCATGGATTGCCAAAATACATTTTTGTACATATTGCATATCTGTGGAACCGAGCATGTATCAACGTAATTCAGATACCAAAGTATAAGTTTTCTAGGTAAAGGAATTCACTAAATACATTATCTTAAAGCTCGGAGCAATCGTCTTTGCATTAAACTTCTTTTTCTTCTTTCTTCTTTTCGATCGCTGGTATCACACTTGGAGAGCCGTTCTCAAGATGAAATCTGTGGTTTTCTGCAGTTCTTCCACAGACGCATACAGCTTTTCAAGAAAAGAGGTTGACAAAGGCCAGATCTCTTCTCTCAGCAGCTGATAGGTACTGCAACATTGAAGTATGTGCCTTGTGGTCTGTTCTGCTTCTCCACAAGGACAAGCGGGCGATGTCGTAAGGTGGAACCGCCTGTACATGTGTTGGTTTAGTCTGTTATGTCCAGTTCTGAGACGAAAAATGGTCACTTGCTCTGGCCTCGAGAGATGGTGGTAGGCATCTTCTGATTGAGGTGTTCTATAGAGTGACTTGATGAGAGTCTTCATCTCTGTCTGATTCTCTTCTACACCCACCTTTGCCTTCTTGTCTGCTTCCTCATTTCCTTGGACACCACAGTGTGAGGGGATCCACTGCAATGCTATCCGAAAGCATTTGATGGTTTGTAGTGCTTCGTCAAGTTGTGGCAGCTTACCTTTGGTGATAGCTTCAAGGACGGAGCGGGCATCAGATAAAAAGACAATCTGTGCAATAGGGTCTGCTGTTCTGCTGATGGTATCAGCTGCATTGAACCAGTGCCTCGCCTTCAGCTCTGTAGTTTGTGCAGTGTTTGCCTGTCGGTATTGCAGCTGACTCATGTTGTCCGTTTGGATACTGTATGTGCAGTCCGGCACCTCCACTCCTAGTTGCATCTTTGGCTGATCCATCTGTGTAGATCCTTATCCATGTCTCCTGAGGGTACATTTCTTCCAGCTTGGCTAGGGTCAGGGCCTTCTTGCTCACACCACAGTATTCATCTTTGGTTGTGAGATGCGGTACTGTGGTGCGAATTGCTATGCTCTCTATTTGTTTTCCCAGGGTGGAGGATCAAAGGTGTGGTTTGGGTCTACTATTTGTGCTGGCAACATTTCTTGGTGTTTCCTTTGAAGTGCTTTTGTCTCTTTCACAAAACTTGATCTTTCAAGTTTTAAGACGGAGCTTTCTTGATAACATAAAATAAGTAGTGAAGTAGGATATTGAGAATCATAGTGCATCTATGATGTAACGAAATCTGCAAATCCCCATGCCTTGTAAAATGAACGTTATGTGTGTGACTGTGATGGTCTTGACATCACTATGTGTTTATCGATGATGTCAAATGTGTCTTTCTCGGTGGATGCAATGGTGCTATACTTACCAAATAGGCTGTCATTCTAAATATTAAATTTTATTATAGGAATAGATCAATGCACTTGGGACATCTTGGTCAAGCATTCGGTCTTGACATCTAATTAATTATTCTTGTCACGGTAACATGCTTCAGATGGCAAATTTTGTTTATATGCGTGTTGCTTTGTCCGCCGTCACAGAATAGTGTGACATGTCATCTTTAATAGGGGAGATAACTCCATATAACTCCATTGAATAGATCATCACATATATTAACCCTATAATGCATAAGCAAGCAAAAACAGCCTCCATAGGAGTCTTGGGAAATGTCCATTTGCAGAACAAGATAATTCTATTTTTTGAAATTTTACCACTGGAATGACTGGCTCGATAACCGAGCCAGCCATTCCAGTGGTACATTTTCAAAAAATTCCCTTCCCGTGGTCTTTAAATGATAATTTTTATGAGTAATTTTCAATTTTCTTGACCAAATGTGGGGAGTAAAGGGGTAAAGATATGCAATACTCATGGGATGGGACGGTCTTAACTCACATTCTAACCGAGCATCCACATTGCTTTTATATATGTATCTCGTTACAATTATAGACAGCACTACTGAAAATAACGTAGTGATGAAGAAATTCCTACTTACATTATAAATATGTACTGAAAAAAACAACTGCCACAACGTGGCAGGTTTTTCTGAAAATGATCCATCTATAACCACGCGAACAATAAACATGACGTGCAGACCCACTAGGGCGTCATAGATATAATTATTCTGATAATTTTACAACAAAAATAAATTATCAATACTACAAGATCTCCTAGGAGACTACTTATATAGACGCGTGTGGCAACATAAAAGTTACATAACGCAATCCCAATGTCCACATGTTCAGCATTACCTAGAGTACATCAGCTCCGAGCAGGAAACGTCCATTTCCCGTCACATGTTGGCTGGTGTCCCAATCAAATACGTCATCAATGACATATCTAAGTAAATTATAAACGTTTAATAGTCCATCAAGTTGTACGAATTCTAGGCTATGTATTTAGTACTTAATAAACATTCTGTTTGATTGATGCCAACACAGACAACGCACGGGCGTATGCTAGTTAGGAATGGGGGGGGGGGGCATAGCTAGAACCGGATTCATCCGATATAGATCAACTTCCCCATATCGACTATTTGTTAACTCTTTGTCTCGGTGATGGTCAGCGTCTTACTTCCAAGACAACCATTCAGAAAATTAAGCTATTTAAAATTTTGAACCTAATTTACCGTTGCTAACAGCTGTCAGTCAAATTAGTTTCAAATATTCAACATGATATTCCTTACCGCGTAAAGAATGTGTTGTAAGAAAGTATCAATACATACACGTCTTATTTATCAATATGGCGCATCATTTCCGTTTAGCATCTACTTGCCATAGACACTTATTTGCGAGACTTGAGAAGAGTTCTGGTGGCAGATGTGTTCTAAGACAAGAATAATGACATTTCAAGAGTATTGAGTGAGCGATAAGCGCCTTGGTAGAAATCCGGTTTGGGAACGAATGTATCTCAGCAGCTGGATTCGAGATTAGCTCTTTCAAACACGTAATTCCCTTATCACAATAGCAAAGCAACCATGTATAAATCTGATTGAATATTTTGGAAGTAATTCGATTGGAAGAACTACGGCGGCTCCAATCAGATTAGTCTCAAAATATTGAGCTGCGTATTTCCTAAGTCGTTAAATAATGTTTTCTACTCGGTATGTGGGCTTCGATGATTTGGAGATAGGCCTGCTATATCCTGTGACGAACGGCAAGAAAAGCAGTAGGTTTCAGAAACAACATTTTCGTTGAGACCCGCACCAAGTATACGTCAGTCAGTCGGTGGTCGTTTGTTTGGTCATTAATTTGGTCGTTCGTTTGTTGATTAGTTTGTTTGTCAGTCGCTCGCTTACTCGGTCCGTACGTCGGTCGATCGATCAGTCAGTTGGTCAGTTGGTCGGTCGGTCTGTCGGTCCGTCGGTCGGTCGGTCGGTCGGTCGGTCGGCCGGTTGGTCGGTTGGTCGGTTGGTCGGTAGGTCAGTCGGTCAGTCAGTCTGTCAGTCTGTCAGTCGGTCAGTCAGTCGGTCTCTCAGTCAGTCGGGCAGTCAGTCGGTTGAGCAGTCGCTTGGTCATTTGGTCTATCGGTCCGTCGATTGGTCGGTCGGTTTGTCAGTCAGTCATTCGGTCGGTCTGTCAGATGATATCTCAGTCGGTAGCTCGTTTTGTTCATTCATTCATTCTGTCATTCGATCGGTTCGTCAGTTGCTCAGTCAGGCTGTCAGCTGGTCAGGGATACATTCACACAGCTGGTCGGTCAGTCAGTTTGTCAGTCGGTCGGTCGGTCGGTCGGTCGGTCGGTCGGTCGGTCGGTCGGTCGGTCGGTCGGTCTGTCAGTCAGTTAGTTAGTCAGTCTATCAGTCAGTCGGTCAGTGAGTCAGTCAGTCAGTCAGTCAGTCAGTCAGTCAGTCAGTCAGTCAGTCAATCAGTCAATTAATTGGTCGGTCGGTCATATGGTCGGTCTGTCAGTCGGTGGGTCGGTAGGTCAGTAGGTGGGTCGGTCGGTCAGTGGGTCACTGGGTCGTTGGGCTGGGCGGTCGGGCAGATAAGCTGTCAGTCAGTTGGGCAGCTGAGCGGTCGGTCAATCGGTTGGTAATTCTATAGGTCGGATGGCCGGTCAGTCGGTCGGTCAATCCGTCTGTCGGTCGGTTAGTAAGCCAGCCAGCAGCCACACATTCAGTTAAATATTTTACATTTCTGACAAAGCTGCCTAAGTCGCAAGTAGAGTGTGTCGCATTTGTTAAAGTGCTACCAAGTTAGTACTCAGGATATATACGAGCAACATAGCGCAACGATGCGATCGACATAGCTGATTGGGCAGCTGGTACCAGGCATGGTGAACATGTGGTGGCTGGTCCCAGTCATAAGGAGTAACGAATCTGAATTTAGATGAAAAGTATGGTGGGGAGTGTTAAGACTGAATCATTAAGCTATCAAGCTATCATTGTCTGGGCGTCTGGGACATTATCTATTACACGATAATTGGTCGTCTGATAGCTTTGTGAAGTATATTTCCGTCAGCATTCACAGTCATCGAGCTAAAGAGCTTTTTTCCGAATACTGCCATTCATCCACTAAAAGTTGCTAAGGCTTTAAGCACTGTCGATTATCAGTAAATTAACATAAGGAAACCTTTTCTAGAATGAGAAGATGGATACTGGTCAGGGCCTTAGCTATGTAATTGAGGAATCTGGTTTTAGATATACCTCGCCCATCTCTAGCTATGCTCCACCCACACTTCACATGCCTATCAATTACCAGTAAACCAGAAACCTATACAGCTAAGCTGTTGAATATTTTGTAATAATGTGTCTGGGTGCTGTTGTTGCCTACGGCAGCAACAGCGCCCAGTCAAATTAGTTTCAAAATATTTAATAGCATGCTTATTAAATAGTAAAGATATACAATTCGTACAGCAACGCTTAGTCCGCCATTATCATGTCATTCTACATGTCACGTAGTTGTTTATGGATAGTTGATGGATAAACCTTCATTGTTCAAATCTGTCCACACGCGCCATATTTCAACAAGGCATGACTTTTCCATATTTCCGGGGAGCCACGCTGAGTTTCAGCCATGGCGACCATTTTGGACAAATACGGGATTGTCACTGTCCGGAGTAATGGGGTACAGATATTTGATTAGCAGACATAGCAGTACGATAAATAATACCGCTTTTTAGTTTTTCGCCGATTCTATATCGAGGTCACTTGATAAAGTCAATACGATGCATGACTATGTGACTCCACATGACTATTTCGATCCAATAAAATATACCTTCAGAGACCAACAGAAAACAAGATACGTGTGGATCAATCTGAACAAGTATATGATTGGTCCCCATAGCATCTACTCAGCCAGTGAATGCATCATTCAGGTTTTATTAAATAATCTACAGTACACGGATAAACACAGCAATAATACACAAACAACAGGTACCTGCTACACTCAAACATCATGCATTAATTTGACTGAGTCATATTATCTCTGACGTTACGTAATTGCGTAAGATAGATGTAATAAGACAATAACGAGTTTAAGCACAGATTAAAGTTTCATCGCTGGATATTTAGAGCCAAGAACCGATTATGCGGTGTTCATCATCCGGGTTTCCGGTTCATTCTAAATATCATTTATGTCATCGATGTTTAGGCAGCCATCATTGTACGTGATCAGTGCTGTGCCACGAAAGCCTGCTCTATAGCATTTTCAATTCCACTTGCACGCTACACGCTACCATGCAGCCACGGTGTTGCGAGGATGACAAGGCTTAACGTACGCCGACTAGAGTAGTCCATAAAGGACTATTTATCAAAGGGCGGATTGCTGGTGGCATGCAGCTGACTGCTTAAATATTAAACTGGCTCGTAGCAAGAACCTGTTGGTATGCTTGGAGAGAACGGCCTGGGTAGATGGAATATTATCGAGTGACTGCCTGACTGTCATTGTCGAAGAGATGATGGCATATATCTTGCTATAGATGTGAACAACAAATCGCTCGATGCGCTATATGTGAACAGATACAGAACCGGATCATCGGTCAGCGAAATCATTGCCAGGTGTATTGTGCCGTACAGCATACGCCGTCCTCTGGCCGCAACCAATAAATGTATCGTTCGTATCGCAGCCTGTTAGGGTTGCGCTGGGAGTGGATGCTGTGCCCTGGGTTGTATCTGTAGTGTTTGCCACTAGCCCACCAACAAAGGCAACCCAAAGCTCTATCAAGTTGCTAAAATAAATCGCTGGGAAGAACAACGATGTTCCTACTGACAGTGTGCAATGCATGAATGCATTCTAATGATCCTGAGGCAAGATAGATACAGGATGATACGTGTATCTGCCTCTTCATGCTTGTAGAGTGCTGACCCAGAGAACAGCTTGTTGGAAAGTATTGTTTCGGAGTCGGTGCTAAAGAGGGGTTTGTCATTTTTGTCAACGTTGACAGCTCTTTTCTGACAAAGGAGAATAGCTTCTCCCTTTCTCCACAATTATTTTCAAGTATGATTGCCAGTCCTTTTTGGGGAGGAGGGTGCTGCCGTCGCCATCTGGTTTTATTCTACTTACCTGACATACACTGCTGATATGTCAATGAGTTTTTAAGTTGTATTTACTGTAGCTGTCCAAGACTCCATCGATACGTTCATACGTGGTGGTTATCTGAGCTTTCAAGAAAGGCCCAATATGTATGGATGCATAATCAGCAAATGTTGCTGCTCTGGTAGGATGCATCATGATAGCAACCATATGAAGCACCTGAACTCTAGCTTGGACGGCTGGTTTGGCAGGGCTGGTTGGTACGTTCACGCGCATGAGGATTTCTGATTTGGTCCCAGCTCTCAGCGAACATCGATCGAATAGAGAAGGAGACTCTTGTTGGGTTTTCTATTTGAAAAGTTCGGCTATATCCGCACCCGCATGTGTTTGAGCAGAAATAAAGAGTTATGTGAGGAGCACGATATTTTGTTTTGCTTTGCTTCCCTTCTTAAAGAAGTCAGAAAGTATTTGTCTTGCGGTGGAACCGTCACCTTGTCTGGCCGTCTCTTTACGTATTCCTCCCGAATGTCTTCATGGATTTGGGAGCAGGACACTGCTACATTATGCTCTAGCACATCATGTATCCATAGCGACGAGCTCGTAATCTGTTGCTAGGAAATGGTTGTCCAATGCAGTCACCACCTTCAGAAAAGACTAACACGTTCTTCAGAGTCCTAGACTGCAGGTGGCTTACATTTAGGGGAAATCAGATGTTGCTGAAAGTAGTTCTTCCCCTCTTCTATCATTCTTACGCAATCTTGACAGCCGCCATATACAATGCTCTGGTGCCTGTGCCAGCATAGAGATCAAAGGCTTCAACATTGCCTTTTGGGGACTTTGTTTATCTGCTCGTGGGATTGATCTGTTGTAATGAGGCTGAATTTATCAGCGGGTTTTTGGACGGTGAAGTTTCCCTTGAGGTACTTTGCATGGGATGTTGATTGTTTCACAGCTAGCTCGACCATGTCGATGACATGAATCAGCATTCAGTAACCAGCAGACGTAATTGGAGTAGTCCAAAACAAAGAACCAAGCATAGCGGTCATCGCACATCTGGGTGTGACGCACAAAGAGACCCGTCAATAGGTCAAACTCGATGACTAGCGACCAATATTCGAACATGAAAACATCATCGAACCGATATTTTTTGTTTCAAGATTGAAAGTGGACGTAGCTTACAGTCGCTAGAAATAGAAATTAATCGCTCTGTTGTAGTCGGTTGTTATTGAAACGTTCTGCTTCACGTAGAAGTTACCGATTATTTTGAAACCGATTAGACTACTAATCAACATCTGAAAAAATGTTTGTCAATTTGTTTCTCAAATATGTTATTATAATCTCCATATATTAGTTCCCGTGTAACTCTTCCGTTGGGAAATCACAATGACGGCGAGCATTTTCTACGTGTGCAACGCGCTACAGTACAGCTTAGATAAATAATAACTTAGACTATTTCCCACACAAAATAAAAATACTATTGAATATTTAAACATGGTGTACCTTTCCAGTTGTAGCTATCCCCCACCCATCCCTAGTTAAGCTCCGTCCACACGTCTCTTGTGTTGAGATCGATCGATCCCTGGACTTCTTGACTATCAATTTTCAAAAAACTATATAGGGGAATCCAATATTTTGAAACTAATTTGACTGGGCGCAGTCAAATTAGTTTCAAAATATTCAACAGAATGTTTATTAAATGATAAGGGCATACAATTCGTACAATGTGTCTGACTATTAAGCGTTAAAGACGGATTATATCGAATCATCCACGACGTCATGATTATGCCGTCAGCTTACACGTCGCGTAGTTGATTATGAGTGATGAAATGGATTCATGAATTGAATTGGAAGAGATTGCTACGTAAGGCAGACACGTCATGCAATCCAATAATGTTCAAAGTAGTCAACAGACCATTCTTACGCTGTCGTGATAAAAATTGTACTAATAAACATGTTTCTGTTTTTGTTTTGGAAACATTTAAAGTTATTTCTGAGCCGTGCTGTATTTTTTATTACACGGTCAATATAATTTATTTAATATCCTAGTTGGCCCACAGAACCACGTTCAATAGCAGTCAGTCGTCACGTTATTCGCTACCAGAAGCCAGTATTTGATCTATATCTCTCGAGCGAACATCAGGAATCAATACCCCGCCACAACGACGAAAAATTAATACTAAATATCGTTGCTGGTAATTTTATTGGTCCGCTATAAAGCCACCCTCCATTGGCGTACTGTACGTGCCTCTTTATAGAGAAAGTAACGCAAAGGGGAGTTGACGGGCGACGGACGACTATATCAGGGGCCTAGCGCGCCGTAAAGACGTTTCTTGATCGGTCGTTTGACCACGAAAACAGTTCTAATAGAAAGTCACTTATATTAACCGTATGAACCCCAAAGTAGCATACTCTAAATTTTAAGACAATCATACAGCAACGGCTTCCAGTCAAATCTGTTTCAAAATATTATTTTTAATGGACTGGGGTCTGTTGTCATAGGCAGCAACAACTTCCAGTCAATTTACTTTCAAAATATCCAATAGCATGACTTTTTACTTTAAGCATTATTTTTCGTAGTTCGTATTACAGATTCTAAATGCATGTTTGCGATAGAATGTGTCTATTAGGTGGACACGACTGACCGACTAACGCCTTTATGGCGCACTAGGCCCAGGTTACGGTACAAGCAAAGAGTACTGGCATGATGCTTTGCATTCTATTAACCGTTTAACTCTTAAATTTGTCAATTAATAAATTTTAATTTGCTCTAAGAAAATGTCCATTTGCAGACCATGAGAAGACTGTTTTTTGAAAATTCACCGCAGTACTGACTGGCTCGTTCATCGAGCCAGGCATTCCAGAGTTGAATGTTCAGAAATAGTCTTCTCTTGGTCTGAAAATGGACATTTCTCAAGATCACTGCTGAAGCCTTTTTGGCCGATTTGAGTGTTAACGGGTTAACGGTGAGTATTCACACCACCACGTCTGAAAATAAAATTGGTAAAAGTGTATACACTTAGAGGCTTAAATTGTGTGCCAAGATGTAATGAAACGAAATAAATCTTAACACATGAAAATTTCATTCCGTAAAAACTTATAGTTTTTTACTTGTGAATTTGAATTAGAGACTCGTGTCGCTAATTCAATTTTGCAACCCTACAAAATTATATTAATTTATATGGAGTAAAATCATCATAGGCCTATTTTAAGATTTATTATCAGCAACAGCTCCCAGTCAGACTAGTTTCAAAATATTCAACCGCTTACATGAAGAGATGGACATACCTTGAAATTGGGTGTCTGAAAATTCAGTGTTCAAACCGTTAAAAAAGCCTCGAACTGGCGTACACAGTGGGCAGACATTATCTAGAAATGGGCGCGGCATAACGATAAACTGATCCCGATATTAATTCAGGTTATACATGCACTGTCTATTTGCTCAGTCTCCGGTACTTGAACTGAATTTCTACGACAATTACTCTACATATAGTCACTACATCAGGGACAATAATAACAAGTCCAATAAACCATCTTTTGTGCCATCCATTCACGTTTAACAAATGTAATCAATTACTTGGAATGAAGTCGATGTTTACAGAATAATACAGAGGCAGAGATCGGGGTTTTTTTCTTTCACAAATCGATTACAAAACCGTTCAAATTTCCCGGTCCAACATCGGCGAGTGGGAGAGCGAGCAGTTGTCAGCGAATAATTATGCAACTAACCTGACAGATAAATTTAAACCCAGAAATAACTTAACATGTTTGTTTCTAAACAGTACACTGTACCGTTCCAGTTTATCCACCAATAATATGACGTCACAATCAAATTATATGACGTGTCGGATGAGGTCCTGCTCAGTGACGTAGATAAGTTCGTCACGAAAGCTTAATTGATGACGGTCTATGCGTCGGTGTACGAATTGTATGACCTTTCTACTTAATAAAAATGCTGTTGAATATTTTGAAACTAGTTTGACTGGGTACTGTTGCTGCCATAGGCAGCAACAGCACCCAGTCAAATTAGTTTTAAATTAGTCAACAGCTTACCTGTATAGTTTTCTGGAAATTGATAATCTGTCTTCACAATCAAATTAAGTCCAGAATATCCAACAGTACGTTTTACTTTATTTTGGCAACATTTTAAGCATGAGCGGTTCTATAGATCGAATAGAATCAAGTCACGTACTCAATTAGTGTTATTTCCTCTAGCATACCGTTTCTCGATGGCCATTCAAATTACTCTCGTGTGCAAATTACCCTACATCAATGTGTTGAAGAAGTTATTGGCTTGATTGGCGTCTATCGAGTCCCTGATTCCAGGTCGCATTCACGCCATTCCAGGCCGGTTTTATTTCAGTCTATTATTGATAACTTCCCAGGTTTTAACACTGGTACCCATTTATACTCCATGGTGGAGAGAGGCAACGAGGAGTGAAGGAGAATGCCTATGTTTCCAGCGACCGTCAGTTGGCCGAACGGAAAAGCGATGCTGGGGTCGCCAGTTTCACAGCTCTGCTTGTTACCTCCTGAGCTACCGCCTCCTTCTAATCAATGTGTTTGATCAGTGGCTCAATATGGTGCTGAAGAAAATGTAAATGGGCAAAACAGGGCTACGGGCCATTTTGATATATATGATATATATATATATATATATATATATATATATATATATATATATATATATATATATATATATATATATATATATATATATATATATATATATATATATATATATATATATAGAGAGAGAGAGAGAGAGAGAGAGAGAGAGAGAGAGAGAGAGAGAGAAATAATATATATATATAACTTGGAACTGACAAAAAGATTGGCAGTGAGCCCCATGGCACCCCTGAAGATCGTGTATGCCCCACATCATTGTTAAATATTAAATGTGCATATTCACAGCAAAATTGCTTGAAAATAAACTTGTTAAAAGTGTATACATTTAGAGGCTTAAATTGTGGGCCTAGATGTAATGAAACGAAATAAATCTTAACATATGATGATTTCATTACGTGTAAATTAATATAATCTTTTATTTTGTGAAAGTGAATTAGAGACACGAGTCCCTAATTCAAATTAGCAATTAAAAAAATTAGAATAATTTGTACCGAATGAACTGATCATACGTTAAGAATTTATTTCGCTTCATTACATTTAGGTAGGAAAATTAAGCCTCTAAAACGTATTTTGCTGGGAATATGTACCTTTAATTAGATTTATAGGGGTTTATTTTTTTTGGGGGGGGGGGGGTTTGCACAAAATATCTATGCAATTTTGCAGGGGGCCCCATAATTCAGAGCCGTGAGGCCACGATACAATTTTAATTTTAGCTTGAATGAGGAAAACCTACATGGTAATTCTGGAGCCCAGTCAAATTAGTTTCAAAATAGTCAACAGAATGTGTATTACAACATAGCTTAGTCCGTCTTCAGTTATGCAGTCGTGACGTAGGCCTACTTATCTACGTCATTCTTGACGTCATTGATTAGGACGTCATCATACACCTCGCGCAGTTGCTCATGACATCATATGATGGGTGGCTAAACTGGAAAGGTCCATTGAGGAATTCGGGTTATCCATCAATCATATGACGTCTTAATCAACTACGTGACGTGCCAGAAGCAGCAACACCTGACAGCCACATTTGTTTAAAAACATTCAACGTAATATGTATTAAAACCTTAAAGGAGATTATAAACGGCAATTTGATTTCAATAAAAAACACCCAAAAATTTAAGATTTTATTATATTTTATATTGACAAGTTTTATAGATCGCGCGCATAACTTGGCATTCATCTAGCTGTGAATGGACACCTAACCATCACTACGCGTATCTGGCATATGTGTGCATAGGGTGATTGTTTTGTGTAGAGGTATGAATACAGTCACGATTTTGGTGACGTGGGTCTGGGATCCACGGGACCCTCATCTGTGGAGATCGATGCGGTTTGTCTGAACACACGCAATGACCGGTTCCGAATAGCGCCATTGGTTTATATTCCATATTCACAGTCCGTCTCGCTACTCGAGTTACACCTGCCTATAACGGGCGCTTTGCGTTAAGTGCCACAACAAGGTACTGTTTAAGACTGGCGGTTGTATGGTTATCTAATAAACACGCTTTGCCATACGCGTTCCCTACAAGATGTGAAGCTGGAGAAACCTTATATTTTTCGTATTTCCTAAGTCGACAGACCTCCATACAGAAACACATTAAACTTGATGTTCATCTGCATCACCAGATGGCAATGTGTTAATTCTCAATGGACCTTTCCATTTTAGCTATGCCCCGCCCCTCTCTATCTAAGCTCCGCCCACACCTCGCTCGTGGTCGGATGGATAGATCTATGAACTCCCTGACTATCAATTTCCAGAAAAGCATACGGCGCCCAATCAAATTAGTTTCAAAATATTCAACAGCATGTTTATTAAATAGTACTGCGAGAGACATACAATTCGTGCAACGTGTCGGACTATTAAGAGTTAAAGACGGGCCGTATGGAATCATTTATGGCGTAATGCTAATGATGTCATCCTACACACCGTTTAGCTGATTATGACGTCATATGACGTCATTACTCTGGAACGGTCCATTCAAATACACGCCGGAAAACTACTGTATTTTATAAGTCGAAAATGGGTACAACCCCATAACAGATTGACGGGAAATGCCTCAGCCTAGCACTTCCTATATAGTATCGCATAGTAAGTCAATGTATCGATTTTCAGTGCAAATGTTGAAACATATCGAAAGCAAGTCCGCAAAAGCACAGCTGCGATAGCTGGACTGACGGAGTTGCCTAGCTGTTGCAGTTGTACATCATCAGTAACACTGGTCGTGTCATACAGCATAGTTTTATGGCCACATGGATTCGTGACACACGGAGCCACAGTTTCCAAATGGAGTAGAAGGCACTGTTTCCTGTGACGCAATATCCAACGTGTCACAGGAGCTGCACCCTAGTCAATCAAGGATTGATTCTATCCTCTATTCTATTCCTCGCAGCCACGCAGCCGAATGCGTAGTCTGTCACTGATAGATGTGCATTGGCAAACTCGGCATTGGCTCCGTTCATGGAGATTTGCATTCTTGAGGTGTTCTGCAACTACATGTATAGGGAGGTTTCGTTTCCTCATCGGCTGCGTACTCTAGCCTTAGGGAACGGCTCAGTGTTGATATGGGTGGGTTTGGTTTTGTTGAGTTCTTTCGCATAGATGAGAGAGCTGCGTCAAGGTAGCATGTAACTAATGCTTGGGAGGCCATCTCCCAGTGGAGAACCCAAATGCTGTAAACACCACATTTTCACTCGTACTTTCAACTTGGTATTTGCCAATAGTAATCTGACTAGTCGCAACCCATCATCATTACAGCCAGCTTGATGTAGTACATCCAAGAGCTTTGATGGTCTCGAAGGTCCGTAAAATGTCGATGCACATCTTAGAAAGGTCCCAGTAGTTGGACATTGTCACTGACGTGAGCAGTCCTCGCGCACTGCCGATCTGTTAGGTACCAGTGCAGCTGTCAATCTTTTTCCGAAGATAGCACAGGGTCACATTGGACAACATCTTCCAGATGTTGTTGAGGAGCACTATTGGCCACCGGTTTACTGTTGATCCAGGAGGCTTTTGGGGTTTGGACAGCGTGATAAGGTTGCTTGGCCAACCGCGCTGATGGGTAAGTATTGCATGAAGGCAGAATTCATTATGTGCGTAAGTGATTTGGAAATGCTATAGCCTGCATAGTCTAAGAGGGCATTACTTGTGCGGTGGGGTCCAGATGCAGCTCCATTTCTCAGGTACCTAAGAGCCTTCGCAACCTCAGTTGTCTCGATTGGCTGTTGTCATGGAGTAGGTTCGCTTACAAATTAATGTAATGCCTCATCATCCGGATCCATAAACCGGCTATTAAGAATAATCTGATCGCAGCTGTTTTCCCTGGTCAGTCTAAGTTGTCCTCAGTGTTATGCAGAAATGGTGGTGGGCCAGCAACTCTCAGAGTTCGAGCCACCCTAAGCATTCCATGACAAATAGCTGTGGCTGCGATGCCATCTTCCAAAGGGTCTGCCTCTAGGTTTTCGGTAGTTCATCGATCTAGCAAAGCATGGCATTGCATTCTTGGCGTAGCTGTGTGATGGCTTAGCTCTGACAACATTTACATATGAAGAGCCGCAATGCCTTGTGTTGTTCATACAGCTTTAGGATGGTTGGATCTGCAATGTAGCGCTCGTCTCTGTTGTTATTCTTGACGAGTCCAATTACATTGGCTGCTGATGTTTGGATGCATTTGAGTACTCTGGAGAAAGCCTCATTTGTATTTGCATTTATGGGAATGTTTGCTATCTTCTTCACGAGGGTCCATTTGTATGACAGTTGTGCGGTGGTGTAATTGACCAGCCTCTAGAACAAAGTTAACTTTGCCAAGTTGGTTGGCATGGTACTTATCCAGCAGACAATTGTGCTTCATTTGAAGGCGGATGCCCACTGACCACTGGCTTGTGGTAAGATTTTAAACCTGCACCTCCATATGAAGCACGTCTTGAAGAAGTGGTTTTACACTGATTTTACCCGTCACATAATCAATCAAGACAGCTGAAGTGGCCTTGGAGCCTGTTTCTGCTCGCCGGTAGTTGATGTGTACTGTCATGTCGTTGCCTTCTATATAATAATAATAATAATAATATTAATAATAATAATAATAATAATAATAATAATAATAATAATAATAATAATAGCTACAGCACTTTTAATGGCATTTTAGAGACTAAGTGTGTAATCGTTTTGTCATAGCCTTTCTATTTTGAGTAAAAATGCAATTCTCTGTTAGTTTTTGTTGAATTCCCGCAAACAATTGATTTTTTTCCAATGAGACGCTTAACACGCACTAGCCACGCTAGTCGGTTATCCAATTAAAGTTAATGAGCTGGCGAGTACAGTCATGCACGTTATTATGTATCCTCTTGGATATACTGGCTACTAGAGGCATTCTCTATAAATATCTGCCTCTAAATTCCCATCGTTTCAAACAATATCTCCTGGAAAAGGTTTTGACATTATACAGTGAAACCTGTCGAAACCGAACACTGAATAAACCGACTCTCTCTCAATACCCAACAAAAGTCTAATTCCCGAAATAACTCCTGTGTTTCTATTAATGGAAACCTTGGGTACACCGAAACCTGTGAATTCCGAAAACCGAATGTATTTTTCATATCAAAATTCAATTTTCTTAAGAAGTGACCCTTGATAAACTGAATGTAATTTCAGATATTTTTCTATTACGATATAAGATTTATTGATCTGAAATATGGGATTTCCTCATGAAAGGGTGCTTACGCGGTAACGTATTTCAGTTCAATTAGTTAGATATTTTGAAAAAATTTGACTAAGCCGCCTTAGGCAATCAATTACATGTTGCCATCAAATTGTTTCCAAAGATTCAACAGTTGTTACTGTCTTCTGTGCCTTTTGTTATACAACGTCGCTGCATGTTGTTGCTATATATGGCAACAACTTTCAACAACGCCGTGTTTACTTGGGAAGCTGTTGTTTTAAAATGTTCACCATGCACAAACGCACGCACGCAGATACGCACATATGCACGCGCGCACGCATGCATACACAAGCACACGTACATCTGCATGGGTGCACGATGCAAACATACATGCGCGAGCACAGCCACAAATATTGCACACGTGAAAAATGTTGATGCCAGGTGAACTACGCTGTTGAAAATCTTGAAACCAATTTGTCGTATGTCAACCGGTATGGTTGCCTTGAAATTGAGATATTCTGTGTTTATTTGTTTCAACTATTTAACGGGAAGCTCTTAAACTATTGTATTTGATCTACAATGTTCCGATTATAGGCTACCGCGCGCACGCGCGCGCGCCCGTACCCGTGTACACACGCATACACAACAGCACATACAAACGCATGATCATGCTTACAAATGCATGGATGCACACCAGCACCAGGCTATTGAATACTTTTGAAACAAATATTACGGTATGTCTATTGAGATACCCAGAGTTTATATGTTAGGACAGCTATAGTCAGAATCAAAATTCACTTTATTTGTTGTCGTATATTTATCAAAATAACACCAAGAGATGACTAGCGAAGGCGATGGTATTCAGAGTTCCGAGATCATTGTCGCCGCCTGCACATGTACAATGATATTCTTACCCAACCACACCATCCCGCCACCCACCCACACCCAACCCCATAATTTACACAGTACACGGCATATTGTCAGTTTTCCGTTTTATTGTGAAGAAAATATGCACTTACAGATAATATAAGGCGGTGACCTCTAATAAATTAACGCTACACAACACTGCCATAATCAGTTTTTCAAAAAAACATTTAGATCAACCATTCTTGAATAACAACGTTCACACCCTTTACTCGATTAACTCTAATAAGACATCCGACGATCACCTCATTGACGTCTGGAGGGATGACATGATCAAACTTGCGTAATATTATGTATACATTTTTAAGATGGTGTGACAGGTCCACAAGTCAAAGCATATCAATGATTCGTATGGATATATAAAAATGTGTAGAATTATAATGTATCACAAAATCCGCCCATTCAACATTATTACAGCGTTCCATATCCGTACAGCAGAAGCGATGATTAGTTAAGCTCTACCCACGGAGAACAATAGCCGCATTCACAATAGACTCATAATCATCAGTGATCAGCTGGGAGATGAATTCCACTATTTGTTTGAATGCCCAATACTCGCTAGAGAACGGAAACAACTTATAGATAACTGTTTTCGTCTTCACACAAATACAATTAAAATGAATAAGTTAATAAATGAACAATCCCGGGCGAAAATGATATCTCTGTGTAAATTCATAATGAGTATATTTAGATTATTTAAATGATCTCAAGTATTTAGCAATACCTGTTTATTAAGGGGGAACATTCGCACCGGGGTGTCGGGAAGTGAAGGTTCTTGGCGGTATATGATTCGGAGACTTGAATTGTGTGCCTCGATGTAGCAGGGCTGGATGGATCTTGGCATGTGGTGATTTTATTCCGTATGAATTAATATATTTGTTTGGTTGTGAATTTGAAGTGCAGACTCGTACATGTATCACTAATTAAATTTCGCAACCTGAATTATACTGATTTATGCGTGGTGAAGTCGCCATGTGTCATGGTTTGTTTCGATTCGTTGCTTCTGGGAGCGCAGATTGGGCCTCTGAAGGTACACATTTATTTTATTGTTGGGCATTTTGGTGTGAATGTGCACCTTAAACACGTTTAAGATTCTCTTTCCCTCCCTCCCTCTCTCTCTCTCTCTCTCTCTCTCTCTCTCTCTCTCTCTCTCGCTCTCTCTCTCTTCCTCGGTCCCAGCACAAGTATCGCGTTGGCAGCGCCTAGCTAGAGATGGGCAGCGCTTAGCTGGAAATGGATCATGGGCACCGCTTAAATGGAAATGGATCCACCTTTTACAATACCAGACCCTTGGAAAATCGATACCTCTACAAACCGAACATTTTGTCGTGTCCCGAGGTAGTTCGGTTTAGACAGCTTTCACTGTAGATAATATCTGCCCTTCAGAACATTTAAATAATCAATTCTCAAGTAATTAATATTGGTATTTGACCTACTAGGATAAGTTTTACACACATTATTAGACTTATATTAACGCTAAAATTTAAAATTCAGAAATTTGAAACAGTGATCCATTTATGTACACGCGTATTTGTTGACTTATATTTGCATGGCATTGGGCTGGCTTTGTATGTGACCCAGACTATTCATCAATAATGCTAGCTAGATAACATCACTACGTAGGGCCAACGTTCGTTATTGGTTTGCACCGTCACCGTTAGAAATAAAGTGCTGAGAAAACCTTGCCATAGTAGTAGAAGAATTACAGTTATTTGGCCAACATTGGTCCAAATGCTTATAGCCAACTTACATTATAAAGGTTACATAGATGCGTTGGGCCAACGTTGGTAGAACAGTGGTAAATTTACAGTTGGGTTACAGTTGCTGGGCCAACATAGGCCCACTGACTTATAGCCAGTGTTTTCAATAAATAGTATTCACATAGGAGGGCCTAATGTGTGTTATCTAAAATGAGTAAACTAATATATTTCGTAATTAGGTTGCACGATCTCAGTTATTTAAGAATAAATATGCACTTCTCAAAGGAGATAACTCCGCAACTCGATATCACATTATCTAATAGCTTCAATTAAGTTCGTGTTCGCAAATTGGGCGTATTGTTTAGTAAGCAGTTCTATATTTGAAAGCAACTATGTCG
Organism: Chaetoderma sp. LZ-2023a; assembly: GCA_034401795.1. Lineage (NCBI taxonomy): Eukaryota > Metazoa > Mollusca > Caudofoveata > Chaetodermatida > Chaetodermatidae > Chaetoderma > Chaetoderma sp. LZ-2023a. The sequence continues at coordinate 29,689,208 of CM067375.1, read as the reverse complement.
TCCAAATAGTGTGCTCCATCTAAACACTTCTATGCCTTTATAGACTTTCAATATGTCTCGTGACAGAAATATTAGGACATTTACAATCTCTTATGAATAACTTCAATCTGTTCAAACATGTTATTAGCATGGCAAACTGTGCACACATTTGCTTCACTATGCTACCTGGCAAACAGGTCTGACACATTTCATTATATGTGTACTTTACTTTTCCAGATATGTCCTTGATATACTGCACATATATTTTTTTAATATTTTAATAACATTTTACTAATATTAGTCAAATATGTTGGCCCAATGTTAGACCAAAGAGCAGAATTATGTTGGGCCAACCTAGACGGGTCAATGTTGGACCAATGAGCCGAATGATGCTGGGTGAACCTAGACAGTCGATATTGGGCCAATGCTATATGATGTACATGTATGCTGGACCATTGTTGGCTGGATGTATTGCGCCCAGTATGCTGGGCCAACATTAGATCACTGAACAAAATAATGTTGGGCCAACCTGGAGAGTGAACATTGGGCACATCTTTCAATGTCATTGTACTAAGGTAGTCATGTTTTTAGGCAGTTACAATTGTACACGTATTAGCAAAACTACATCGTAAATAACAAACTGGACGTTTGCTATCTTACGCATGTACCATCTATCCAACGCACGAGTATTTTACAATGCAACAGCAATATACAACTCTATTTGACAAGATTGACCGCATTCATTTCATTGGCAAAGAGGCCAAGTATCACCAAACCTGCCAAAGATAATCTACATAAACCAAGCCCAGCAACTGCCGTCAGATTACGGAAAATCAAGGGATATTCACACTAGTGTATTTGTTACAATAGTTGATTATGTCAAGAATAATGTTATAGTAAATCAGCATGCTGAACTTATTGCATGCACATAACAAAACAATTCTAGTTGAACTAAGAGCAGATATTTTAGACTAAAGTTAAGCCACGATCTGGAAGATTACTAAATCAGTTTGTACCACCTATTTATTTGGCAGAAGCAAGAAAGCGGGAAACTAGTGTGCTGTATAGATCTACGATGACGTGCTGTGGATAAAGCACATGCAATTAAATCCGCTCGTGGTTATACCGTTTCATTAGAGAATAAGGTAACAGAGGCTGAACCTTACAATGGGCCCTCTATGCTGCAGCTGAACGGGAATGTGCAAAGAATTCACACGTACATTGCCATTAGAAGTTGGTCAGGTTGAACAACCTATTGTATTGCTAGAGTTGCTTTAGCTTTATGCACAGGTTAGGAGAATGTTGGAAATAATTTACGTTTAGAACGCTAGTCACAGTCTACAGTAGGATATGCATCTTTGCGATGCAATGCCAGATCAGCTCAAGAATGGACTTTCCATTTTTAGCTATTCCCCGCCCATCACTAGCTAAGCTCAACCCACGCATCGCTCGCGTTGGGATCGATCGATCTTTGAACACTCTGACTATCAATTCCAAAAATCTACACAGGTAACCTGTTGAATATTTAGAAACTAATTTGCCTGGGTGTTTTTGCTGCCTAAGGCAGCAACAGCGCCCAGTCAAATTAGTTTCAAAATATTCAACAGTATGTTTATTAAATAGCAAAGAATTACAAAGACATGCAATTCATACAACGTGTCGGACTATTTGAGATTTGCTGACGGTCTATATGGAGCCCTTTTGTGACGTAATGATTGTGACGTCATCATACACGCACTGAGCTGACTATGACGTCATACAAGGTCAGCTGATGGATGGATACTCTGGAAAGGTGAATTGTGTTTAGTTCACGTGTACAAGTGCATGACTGTCATCAGAAAAGTTTTTGTACCGATTAACGGCTTAGGACATTCAATAGTTATTATCCTATCGTGGAAGCCTTTGAAACAGATGGTACTGTCAAGTAGCAGATCACAATCCATGGACCACTGCCGTACCATGGACCTGCTACTGGGCTAGTCCAGGAGATATACGATGTGAAATGTGAGACAATGTTTGAACCTGGCACACTATACGATGCGATCGTTGTCTGTTACCAAACTATTCTCCCATATCATATTAACTCCAGTGTTCCTAAATCTGTGTCAGCTGCAACAAATGCCGGTGTGCTGTCTACATCTACTAGGAAGCATCCTACATATTTATTTCATATGGGAGACACAGAGCCTGAGCAATAGAAGATGAAGCCAAAATGTTCAATATTCGAATATGAAATAAAGACTCGTGACATACTAAATAATCGAGGATGTTGTCAAAGATGTTACAGAAGGGCACAACGATGTGGTTGCGATATTAGTTTGACAACGACCTAAGTCAAGTTCGACTCCTAACTATAGTTAGCTAACTAGAATACCATTCGAACTCCAAATAGTTAACTATCAAGTCAACTATAGTCAACCGAGCACCGGACCTCGGTTCAGATTGTTAGTGCGATATTTGCGTAAATTTCAAAATGGTGGACACCGATCGCTTGCCATGAATACATGCATATAAAAGTGTAAATATTTCACAAAATAACTTAGGTTAAATTATGCTTTCACATTGTATGTCAATGTTCCCAAACCCATATTCCGTCCCACTTTATGCCATATGGACGCTTTTTGACGCCTTAGCGGACAAAATAACTCATTTTCGTAGGTCATCAAAACAGACGACAGACAGGATTAATGGAGACTGGTACCCGGCTCCAAATTTTCTGCAATAGTAATTCAATAGGGAACCGGGTACCAACGCACTATAGTCGACTACGATCAACTTCGACTGGGCATAGCAACTGCGCATGATCAGTAAACCAGCAAACTGACTATAGTTAGCGAGTCGAACTTGACCATAGCTACTAAAACAGACAGGTGGGTAGATAGAAAATCCGAATCTCCGTCCAACAAGATATTGTAGCAGAAACGAGGAAATTGTCCTAGAATGACGCTATTGAAAGTGTCCACTAGTTTGCAAGAGTACATTATGATATGCCTCTTACCAACCATGCATTAAAAATTAAGGCGTATGAACCGACTATGTATAGCAATGTGTTTGTTTGCTTTGGAGTCTTACATACCAACATGGCATATTTGGCTGCGCTAGAATACCCGCGGGACGATTCCGGTATCAGATTAGAGCAGACACTGGCTGCTAGATCATTGAATAGTATTGTGTCTGGAAAGTATTTCAACAGGGGAAAGGACTCCATTTATTGCTGGCGTTGGTTATTAAAACGTTAGATTTTAAAGGGTTTCTCTCAGAACACGGGTCTCTACCTACAGGATTCGTGAATAATATTGCACCCGATGCACTAAAGATATTTGAACTCCCATCTTGATACCGAAAGATGATGGATGCAGTGTAGAATGAATTCACCGGGAAAATTAGAATATGCAGGCGTATTAGTACAACCCATTAGTATTGGTTGATAAACGTAGATTTGGTTGATCTCCACCAGCAATGGGCCTTTCCATTTTTAGCCATTTCCCGCCCATCACTAGCTAAGCTCCACCCACACCTCGCCGTGTTGGGATTGATCGATCCCCAAATTCCCTAGCTATCAATTTCCTGAAAACTATACAGGGAAGCTGTTGAATATTTAGCGCCCAGTCAAATTAGTTTCAAAATATTCAACAGAATATTTATTAAATAGTAAAAGCAAACAATTTGTACAACAACGCATAGACCGTCTTCAAATATGCGTTCGTGACGTACTTATCGACGTCATTCATAACGTCATTCATTATGTCACGCGTAAATACATGATATAGATGTGTTCATAGTCTTCATTGGGAAGATGTGTTCAGTTTTCCTCACAACAAACCATCCGAGTAATAGTCTAATGAAAATAGATTCAACACACTCTGGTGCACATGATAGTCTACTGTCCCAGGGAATGTACCTTAAAGCAGACGATAACTGCTGATATTGCCTCTCACAGAACGGACATATCGGTATCTGCGATTTCAATGCAAGACGAAGGTGGATCGTCGCTCATGCCATGAGATGTGACATTTGTTTGACATAGCCAAATTGGCAATGTTGGAAGTTACGAGGGTACTTGCACATTCCGGGGTATTGGGTGACGGCTGTGGCATCTGGAAGCTCATCGATAGCATCAGTGGTAAATTGAACACTTGAGATACATAATAAGGTGACAACTTCTACTGTATGTCACCTGGCTATATGCACTGAGTTAAGTCATTACATAGAAACCGGATCTAATTAGTGTGATGAGCCCACTGACTTGCTAATCCGACTATATTCAAACAACATATTCCAATGCGTGAGTTGAATATATTGTGAAAGTAAATATAAGTGTAAACGACAGGAAAAACCAGTCGACAGGTTGCTTTATCTACCAGCAAGTCACGACTTGGATCTAGAATTCGCCTCCTTCTACCCTGACATCAGTGACCTTGAGCTTAGCTCGTGCATGTGGGCCACTCAACAGGCTTATTAAGTTAATGCATAAACTGAAGAGAAAGCGAGAGAGAGAGAGAGAGAGAGAGAGAGAGAGAGAGAGAGAGAGAGAGAGAGAGAGAGAGAGAGAGCGAGAGAGAGAGAGAGAGATTAGAATGTTGCAAACCAGTAAGTATGGATGCACGTGCTGATAATGCAGTGTTTGTAATGTGATGACTGGTGGATATGCCAACATGATTTGGAGGGATTGCAAAAATTTCATTCAGTTTTGCGAAGAGTCAACGTTGTATGTGATTTATGCAAAACAACATCTGTCAAAGATATTTAACATGATACCAGGGACGCCTCTTCTACTGGTAGCAAATTCACGATCTCTTGTCCAAACGTGGTCGAATGACCTCAATGCCGCAATCGGTTCACTTATGTACAGACTATTTCTCTTGCAGTTCGTAGTAAAAGAGTGGCATCGACCACGTTGTATGAAACAAATCAGCTCATGTCCCTATTTTTGGGATGGAGGATAATCCTTACCACTAAGCAGTTGTCTATGGCCGGACATAAGTGGCAGAGCTGCCCCTTCTCATATGTACTCAATGTGGAGCCGAAACGAGTTTGATTTGAGATATCAAGTATATGTAAGGGTCAAACAGGAACGTTGATATTATCCATAGATCAGGTGATCAATGTAATGATCACACCCGTATCACATGATCTAATGAGCATGTGATGCTGGTCTAATCATCATATTGTTTACCCTTTAACATATTCTGCCAACGTATAATTGGCTTTCAAGATCAGCCCTGGTAATTCCATAACGCATGTAAAAGCTGGCTACTAATGTCAAATAGCAACACCATTCAGTTGAAAAATAAGTATTTTGTATTGCTGAATGCGCGGAATTGGTTGTAGGTCAACCCCTCTTGTGTCAGCTTAACCCTTTAATGGTCAAACTGACCAAAACAACTTAAATTAGATTGAAAGGAAACCATATGGTAATCTAAATGATTAAAATGATTCTGCTGTGTGTTCTTTGCCTTTTATTTTGCAGGACAGGCAGCAAGCAAGAGACGATTGAAACATGAGGCGAGGATAGTATGTATATAATGTAATGAATAGGCCATGATAAAGGTAAGTTTATTGTTTATTAATGAGTCCAGTATGTGGTCTAAATGTGAAAAATTATGCATGGATTTGGTATGCAAGCAAAGATTGCTTGCATAATAGCCTGGTATCTAGGATGGCAGTATTGGGTGCACACAATACTACCTCCGCTGATTCCGGCTTTCGTTCACATCAGGAAAAATCTTTTGGGGAATATTATGCAGGAAACATGTTCCTAGAAACATATAAACGATATCTGTTAATGTGTTTGTCTGTTGCTCTTACCAACTTGAAACCATATATCAGATTCTTGCCTGATGACATGAGAAGATCACCGATTCATTCTCTCACGCTCTAATGAATGAGCAGTAAACGAGTAATGAAGTTGATGGAGAGTGGAGATATTATGAGCTAGCATCCTAGAATATCATAATATTGCATACTACTTAAAGAAGAACGCAAGAGGTGTTTTGAATAAAACATACAATACTGTGGTTGAGCACGTATCGAAATTTCTGTATAATAGGTTGCTGGGACATTGGTATTTAAGGACTAATAAATTGTGAAAAAGTGTCTCTATAAGTCTCTACCAGCTAGGTCAAACTATGACGTCATACGTTCTACTCAGGAAGAGAAAGTTTGATAAGCTAGTACATTTTAAGATAAAGAATATTCATACCTCTAATTCTATTATAGAGGCTATAATTTTACATTTGTAAACGTGACACAGTGTAGAGTTGTGTTATATCAAGCAGTATAATATGGGCTGGCGTTATCCTTTAAAGTTCTATATGTATAAATATTGTTAAACAGATTGTTTCCACTATTGCTAGGTTAAATCTTATGAAAGATTGTGCTTGTGCTGAATTCATTGAAAATTATCTGATGTTAAAGAATTATAACGTTGCTTCTATGTTTTATCTTTTCACAGGATACGGAGTATCCTAGGGGAAGCAGATGGTATTGTGGTACAGAGGACGGAAGCGTTCAGCACACGCGCAAAGACACGCACAAGAACACACAACTGACCACACGATTCATAAACAGACATATACCACGTGCACACCAGGATACGGAATACATACAGCACAATCCAGGACAGAACTCGATATACACACACGGCCATAAAGGAGCACACAGAGGACCCCATGCACGCGCGCACAGGACAGTCACATCACATGCATGAATAAATATGAATATCAAACTGTGGATTGTGGCCAACTGTACAAACGAGCCAGCTACAGTGTCCCAGCGTAAGTTGTACATTAATGAAGTATTACCGTAACTATAAAGACGTGTATGTGTTTTCTCACCAGCCAGATGAAAGATCCTGATGTATAGGCAAACACACGGAATAAGAGTTAATATAATCTCCCAAAAAAATAATTTGACGAACAAGTATATTTACTTATTAAAGCCACATTGACTGATTGGTTTCTTTCTCCAAATATTCAATATAATTATTCCTCCACGTGATTGCTGAAGATAAAAAGATAAAAGGGTGCAGTTAAACGAGTAGTGGTAGCGGGGGGGGGGGGGCGGGGGGGGGGGGTGTACATGTACAGCTAGGTGAATTATGCGTACTCAACACTTTACTTTTGAAATTCCAGTTTTTCAATTTCAAGACAACGAAATTGAAAACTGTTGAATATGATGAAATTAATTTGACTGGAAGCTGTTGCTGCCATAGGAAGCACAAGTTCCCAGTCAATTTAGTCTCAAAATATGTAACAGAAAATTCGCTACCTCATACAGAACCGTTATGATTTGGTCTATATGGATTAAGGGGACAATAGCATGCACGCCATAATGTAAAGTCATTGAAGACACGCCGATGAACATGCAGACGCTTAGAACATATTAGGGGTGTGCGATAATGGTCTAGACATTACCGCGATATATCGCAGCTCCCCACCCCTATGTCACAGTGATGAGAGAAGTATTGGTGGTTATTTGACATTCCTAAGCACACCTATACAAATTGGTCTTATAGTGTCAATGAAAATCACCTTAAAACCGTTGAATATTTTGAGATTACTTTGACTGGAAGCTGTTGCTGCTTTAGACAGCAACATCTTCCAGTCAAAGCAATTTCAAAATAGTCAACATGTCACCGTGAGATCTTTGGAAATTCTCAGATTTTCGCAGTTTAGTATCGTAAAAAATCGTTATCTTGTATCGAACAGTGATATATAGAAATATCGAAAAATCACACACCTCTAGAACATAAATTACATGCAACATTTCTAGCCCATGCCACACCCATTTCTAAATAAGGTCCTCCCATTGATGAGTTGAAATCGATTTGATACTTTTAGAGATGAATTCCCAGCATTCTAAAGCCGTTGAATATTAGGAAACTAATTTGACTGAGAGCTGCTGCTGCCTATATCAGCAACAGCTCTAAGTCAAATTAGTATCAACATATTTAACTGTATGTTTATTTAATTGTTGATTCATTAAAGGGATGCAACTATTACGCTTTCGTGACGGACCTTTCGTTTTCGTGACGGAACTACGCCATTTTGATTGTGATGTCAGATGCCGTGTGACTCGTTTGATAATGACGTCAAACACTTGAGTGACAGATCGGATCCCTCTAATGAAAGTCGGCATGGCAATACGTACCCATTCTGCTGATTTTCGAATCCATGGTATTGTGTTTAATGGCGTTCATCCTACGAGCAACTCCGCCGCCACCACCGCCAGTGGCATGATTGGGCGCTTTTTGCCGTATAGCTTCCACTGGTAGTACCCGTCGTCGTTTCTTGGGTAACTTAGAACGCGCTTGGGTATGCGAGTAAAACATAGCGAAGTTACTGACAATAACTGGTACTGGGAGAGCGATCGTGAGCACGCCAGCCACCGCGCACAACGCACCCACAAACATGCCCACGTACGTCTTTGGCACCATATCTCCGTAACCCACCGTAGTCATGGTGACAATGGCCCACCAAAGACCGACTGGAATGCTTTTGAAGTCATTGTCTGGGTTGTATTCGATTCTTTCGGCGTAAAATATTAAGGCTGCGAATAGGACGATGCCGAGAATGAGGAAGAAAATTAGTAGTAGCAGTACCTTTGCGCTAGCTTTGAATGTATGAATAAGGATCATAAGCCCAGAAAAATGCCGGGTCAGTTTAAATAATCTCAAAATACGTATAATGCTGAAGAATTCCAACATATCACTTTCTAATTTTAATTCTGTTAACATAAAATCCAGGTAAAATGAAAGCGTGGCGACAATATCTATAATATTTACAGGTGCTCGTATGAAGTGAAATTTATTTGGGGCGACGGTGAATCGAATAATAATTTCAAAGGTAAACCACGCGTTGCACGCACATTCTATATAGAAAAACGCATCGTGCGGCTCAGTTTTTGATTTCTCCAGAGTCCATGAGAAAAGTCCGGCTTCCGTTTCTGAAGACACGTTGCGCAAGACCGGAACTCGCATCTCCGGATGCGTTTTTAAGCAGAAAGATAGAATGGAAGTAACGATGAAAAAGACAGAGACGACGGCAATCACCTGAGGGAAAGAAAAAAAACATAATTTATAATTATACTAGTTTTCAGACAGTGAATTGAAAGCAGGACAGTTCAGAAACAATTTGAAATGTTTCCGAAAACAAAATAAAATGTACTGTTGAATATTTTGGAATTAATATTATTGGAAACCATTGCTGCCTAAGACAGCAGCCATGTCTTTCAATCAAATTAAGTCCCAAATTTTCAACAGAATATTTCTTACACTGTGTAACAAAATTATGCTGCTTGGAAACTCGTTAATTTATTTCCCAGCTGGACTGTACCACGAGCGCGTATCTGAGTGTTAACGGTACGTATTCACACAAAACTCATGAGAATATAATTGTTAAAATTACACTCATTTGGCGGCTTAAATTAATAGTGGACCTAGAAGTAAAGAAACTAAATAAATCTTAATATAATTTTTAAGTTGTGAAATCGAATAAGAGACACACCGTTCCTATTTCAAATTCATAACTAAAAATTACGACAATTTGTACGGAAATGAAACAATCACATGTTAAGATTTATTCCGTTTCCAATGTAAGCCACTAAACGTATACAATTTTAACATTTTTATTTTCAAGCATTTTGGTGTGAATATGTACCTTTAATTGTAACAATAGTCGGCGCTAACACACATACATCCAGCCTCGCGCACGACGGACACTTTTGAATACTTGAAGAGATGGTGATCATACCAGGAACAAACAAATTGCGAATTTTTGTTAATTAGATTATCTACGGTAGATATGTATTTTTGAGACAGCAAGGCCGTCAGTACTTTTAACAATTAACCCTTCAATGTGTCTATATTGTTCAAGTAAATTTACGTATTTGCTGAATGAATGACCATTAATTGACTGACCAATCGAAAACTGTTTTTGTAAATTTACCACTGAAATTTAGGAAAATAGTTTTAAGAGGTTGTTTTTTAACCGCCTTGGGGATTAAAGGATTTTTGCTTAGTCGGTGTCCATTTGCAAGCCAAGAGAAGATTATTTTTGAAAATGTACCAATGGAATGACTGGCTCGGTTACCGAGCCAGTCATTCCATTGGTAAATTTTCAAAAATAGTCTTCTCTTGGCCAGCAAATAGAGTCCTTAAGACTAATCGTGTTTACTATTAGAACAACAACTTGACACAAGAGGGATTCAAGCGCTAGGATGACAGAAGATCGTTAAAGATAATTAGCGAATCTGTTAAGTAATCACGTAAGCATAATCAATTGAACTAGCAATATACACTGAACTGTATCCCTACTCCCTAAAGTTATGCTAAGTCTCGTTCCGCATCCGCGCGTGAAAATTAATCCGGCCTCACACGGTGCGAAGGCCCGTTTTTCGCGTAAAGCCGCGATCAGGTCTAGCTACGATGACCCGCTCTGCGCTAGAACTGTCAGCAACTGGCTATAAATGTGCGCCCATGTGGCTTACGATTCGATTGCTAGCAACTATCGGCAACTACTTGCTCGGCCCGCTTCCAAGTTGTACGTGCGCTCATGTCAACTGGAAACGTAGCATGAATTAACAGGTCATGTATTTATTTTGAAACAACCTTTCATATTTGAAATATATGTTTGTTGTGCATTATCTCCTTAAAAATGTGTATATGCCTATTGTATCGCATGTATCCAAGAAATCATTAGATGATCTGTTCTGCATCCTGCCTCAAACACACATGTGATAAAGAAAAAATGATAGTTGCCTTTTCCTTTGGTAATTATGTATTTTCCTATTGGTATTTGCTTTAAATTGTAGCTCATGCCTTCTGCTAATACGTAGCCTAATAATCAATGGTGGTCAGGGTTAATAAAGCTATGCTCTTGTATAAATTCTGTCAGCTAAAACACAGGAATTAAAAATAAATAGAAAATAGCGTGTACGAGACGTTCCGGAACGTTCCACAAATTGTATATAAATTTTATATTTTAAGAGTGGTCGCTCTACTGAAACACAGCAGGCAGTGAATTGACAAATAATGATATCAAGATTTAATCATAGAATATGCCTCTCAACCTTAATCAAGCTATATTTCTTATTAACGGAGTAGCGATTTTAAAATTTACGGGTGTGGCGCCGTACTAATAACAAGCAGGGAAGTGAATTGAAAATCGGGCTCTCTTACGGATGTGGGTATATATTCCGAGAATAGTAGTCTGAAGTTTCAGCGAGATTGGAGGAAAACTGAATGAGGATTAGTAAAATAACAAGAACATGACCAACCTTTAGAGATCCATTCCGGATCTAAAGGTTATCAGGTAAAAGTTTGATTTTCCGTACAGAGATAATAAAAATATAGAGAATCTGGAACGAGGTCACTTTTCATGTCACTATTATGGACCGAATTGAAAATTATCAATTTTCACGAGCTTTAGCGACCGAGTTTGAGATTTTATTTATCATTTGAATTTATCAATTTTGAAATATTTGCCATTTGTTGCTGATGTGACTTTTATCTGATTTCTCATTATTGATTTTCGTGAAATCGATACCGCCGTTGTGACGCACCACTACTTGATAACAGATACTGAATGCGCAGCAAAATATAGTGCCAAACACAAAATCTGGCGATGTCAGCCGTAAACAACACTTTTCTTCTAAGACTATCGCAGAGCCACGGCCATCAATCATTACTTCGCTGCCGACTGATAAATTGTTAAACGATGACATTTTACGATGACGTTTCATGAATGACAAATCGTAGTAAAACAGTACCGCGTAGTAATGCCTACGCGTCACGCTCACATCAGTCGATGTTTTAATTGGTCGATTTAAATGGGTTGCGCACCCAACAGCCAATGAAAATACTCCGTTGAATATGGCACGTGTGCTCATATCGAAAAATATGGAACGGGCTAGAAGGCTTGTTTATATGATAAAATATTATACGAAAAGATATTTTCACATTCAAACTATGGCCACAAACTTCAACCCGTTAGTGACGTCATTTTATAGTAGCACAAGTTGATGTTACGTCATGTGATTGTGTCTTAAGATCCTTGATTGGCAGATCTGATCGATGAATTATGAGACTGTGCTAGCTTGAATTAAATAATCTTCTGGCATTTCTTTAATAAATAATTAACCTTTTAAATATGTAATTTTGTTGAATTTTCTCATTTGCTGGCCATAAAAAGACGATTTTGGACAATTTATCACTGTAATGACTGACTCAGATATCCATCGGTTTCTGTGTACTGATTGGCTACAGCCGATAATTCAGTTGCCGACAATCGTAATTACGCTTATGCCGATAATAACTTGTCTGCGATTGACGCCAACCGATCGCAACCGATCGTAGAAGTAGAATATGCTATACTCAAGCGATTTGACATTTTTTGGACGGCGATTGACGGCGATCGACTGTAAAGCGATCGCAGGTACGCTCAGGTCAAACATGTTGGAAACTAAATCAGTCGCTGGGAGTTGCCGATCGTTGCTGGAAAATCAAGCAGCGACTAGTTGAGTCGCAGCGCAAGCTTGACCTGACCGCAGCTTTAGAGATATCAGATGTGGAAAACGTTAAAAGTCGAAATCTTTTCCATGTACTGATGACGCGTGTAAGGTTCATGGCGCACGAAGAAAATTGATCGATGCCCAATTTTTTTTCTCGCACGTGATGGAGCTCGTGTGCGTTATCACGTACTTGGAAATGCACTCATTTCGTGGCGACGAACCATGGAAGAAAAGTACAATCATGTGCTCACTGCTTTGTAGTACTGCTGACATTGCTGCACACTGCGTCATGGAGAAAATAGCTTTCCAGTCCTTCTGGAAGCTATTGATATGTAGATGAAAGATGCCCTTGGCAAACAGACTACGTGTATACAATGCAACCTGTGTATTCTTGATGCTGTATAACTGTAACAGCTTGGCAGCTCCAACGGCAACTATAGACAAACATGATGCCTACCACCACAAACACCTGCGCACAATCACTAGACATCGATGGCCAGACAACATACTTTTCAATGACGAACTATACAAGATGTATAATACATCGCAGATGTCTGTAACAGTCGCCCAGAAGAGATGGTCCATATTTGGCCATATGCTAAGGATTCACGAAGACACATCCGCGCAGAGGGCCTTGGAATTCGGCCCACTGGGAGCCAGCAAATACAAAGCCAGGAGAGGACGCCATTGCATAAATCTGCTAAGCGTGCTACGAGGTGACCTCAGGAAAGCAGGACTCGGTACAGTCAAATCAGGAGTGGCCCTGAGGAAGATACAGATTTTGGCTGAGGACAAGACACAGTGGGCAAAACCGAAAAAGGACTGATTGCAGATGTAGGATGTTTCTACTAATACAGCAGCAGTGTACAGTAATCATACATACGCATAGATTTCCTCATATTTCAACTTTCAAGAAGCGGTCATCTCTTGCATGAAAGGTGGTCCAAACAGGCTGGTTTCTACTCTAATCTTGCATACATGGACATTTATATACACGCTCGTGAAACATGTGCAAGAAAACGCACACGGAATCACGTTCATGGACAGAGAGCCACCTCCATTTACGCGATACCGGCACGCTTAAACGTCAGTGAATCAGTCCGTTTGAAGATTAGTTTCAATATTCCACGCTCGATAGAACATGCCAAAGCGCCAGCTGGAATTGGCTCATGCATCCGGTTATGCCATGTGTATTGGATTATGAGTTGCGAAGTTGATAACCTTCAATCGTACGAAAATAAAAATCGGTCATCGATCGATTTTTTCCCCGTGTGCGATGAATTGCGGCAAAACTCGCGGTATCGCATACATGGAAATGCTCTCATAGATTTTCCCCTTATTTGGTCTTGTGTCAACTTAACCCTTTACTGGTCAAACTGACCAAAAACAACAGTGGTCTTCAGACATGGCCTAGAGAAGAGTATTTTTTTAATATTTACCACTAGAAATACTCTTCCCTAGGCCAGCAGATAGACAGACACTGGCTAGGTAAAACGTAATTTTCTTTAACATTACCCTTTTACTGGTCAAGCCCGCGAAAAAGAATTCAGTGGTAAATTTACAAAAATAGTATTCTAAAATTAAAATATCTTGAAAAACATTGATCATCAAAATGTTTAATTGATATATCAAGTAGTAGTTTGAGTGCTTTGAGGCGCTCCGTTGACACAAGAGGGGTTAACTTTAACACGTACATTTCTCCTTGCAATATCGCTTCTATGGAAAGCGGGCCTTAAGTTTGTATGCACAGGCTCATGTGCTTGTGTGTGTATCCGGGTGTGCATAGCTTATCCAATCACGAGGTCCATGGGCCTTGACGGTCACCCGTGTAAAGCCTAAGGCCCGCTTTCCATGTAAGTGATATCGTGGGAGAAAATGCGCACGTTAAAGTCGAGATAAGGGGAAATCTATGAGTGCATTTCCTTGTACGCCATAATGCACCCGAGGTTCATTGAGCATGAATAAATCTACCGATGACCGATTTGTTTCCCTGCACATTATGAACGCACTTATAGATATTTCGTCTTTAAATATTTGATCATTACTTGTGTGGAATGTGGGCCAAACAGGCTGCTTTCTGCTCTATTCTCGCGTGTATGAAAACACGCACTCACGAACACGAGTGTGAGAAAACGCATGTGGAATCGTGTACATGGAAAACGGACCATTGTATGCGTTAGCATGCGCTTCAGCGCACCATGTCGTCCCAGCAGGTGTAAAATCATCATACATGGTTAGCCAGGTGAGGAGATTTACGAAGCAGTTATATTGAGATTTTTGATAACTTTTACGAGAGCGTGACAAAAAACTGGTCATCAATCGATTTTTTTACGAGCGAATAATGCTCACAAACGCAATCGCATACATGGAAATATATACGGGAGTCCGCACACGTATTCTCGCCCATATTTTCTTGAGCATGGATATATATTTCCATGCATGTGATATTAACGCAGAAAGAGGCCTGTTTGGTCCACATTCCACGTAGGCGATATCGCGTGTGGAAACATGCACATTATGTCGAAATAAGAGGATATCTATGGGTGCATTTCCATGTATGTGATAACGTGTACAAGAGAACACCATCATCATCACATCATCATCATCATCATCATCATCATCATCATCATCATCATCATTTCGAATATTTCGCAGTCGACAACAGAATTCTGTGGTCAACTGGCAAATACTGCACACTAGTTAGACATAGCTCACCAGTCGAGCTCAATCTTAGTGGATGGAAACTGGAAATGGGTACTTAACTGTTTTTAACTTGGCTGTTGTGGGAGAGTACGGCTCGTCGAATAGCGACCATATTTTCGGTTTCACCCGTTGCCAGCAGTTAAGCTCACCGGCCTTATACTCCTCCTCCAGATTGAACTTCTTCATAATATCCTCCTCGGTCGGCTTGTCTGTGTCCAGGTCCAGCTTATCTAAGATAGTCAGCACTTCCTGCGTGTCCCGGAACTGAGTATACGTCATCCAGCAGCATGGTTCAACCTGGTTCGAATCTAAAGTCCAGAATTCCAACTCTTCCTCGAACAGTGGTCCACAAACATTCGTAGGGTAGTGAAGTTTTCCGGACCGATAATAATTCAATATTTGCGCGAACACACCTGGGTGCCGGTCGAAAAAGTATTCGTTGAGCATTGGGTCGTAGTTCGCCAAGGCCTCGGTTAATCGGGACAAGCGCGTGGCCGGGATCTTCTTCAGCGTGGCCTTGTAGGTTTCGTGACGTATACCGCCGACATTTAATATCACCCTGTTATCTGCATCTGTCATATTCATGATTGCCGATTTGTTATCTTCCCCTCAATTAGAATAAGTAGCATCTAGCAGTGATTACTTTCCCGTTTCCGGTCTATGTGCATATTGAGATTAAGACGCCCGATCAAGTTTACCTTACACCACAGCGCTCTCACACCTAGCGTACGTCCACACTAACACAGCGTATCGCCATACATCCTGAATATGGAAGCTAACGGGATAGCCATTGCGAAAACATTGTCCATTTCTGTGGTTGGTTTTAATCCGAACGCACTAGTATCGTGTTCCCTGGCGCGTGTGCGTGTTTACAAACCAGATACTCCTTCTTCGCGGATTCAGTAGCGTTACATAAAATACTTAGCGGCTATGCCCTGAAACACAAAAAGAAAGCAACATGATTAAAAGTAATCCAATGGCATAAAATCGTCTGCACGTGTATGCGCGTACACGCCCGTTTATGGACATGAGATAGCAAGACCTGCGCGTGTGAGCGTGTGTGTGCGCACGTGCATGTGTGCGAGCGTGTGTGCGTGCATGCGCGCATGCGTGCGTGCGTGCGTGCGCGCGTGTCTGTGAGCAAGACAGGCACGTACACACTATCTTGTCTAAGCTCTCGCGTGCTCGTGTTCGTTTGTTCGCGTAGTACTATCAACTTTGCCGAAGATAAATCATGTCTTCCTTGATTAAATATCGACCACGCGCGGAACGTTCCAATCACTGAGCGCGCAAATGCTACTACAGCCATCTTATTATCATTGCAAGAATAACAGAGCCACGCAGACTGGCGAGCGGCACCCGAGAACTGTTATTGTTAGCCTCAGCCCTGTAGGCGTATTGACAAAAATGCGTTCTATTTATTTACATTATTGACTGGATTCCACATAAATGATGATGGTAATGGAGTAATCCAGTTTTAACTACGTCCCACCCATCTTTAACTAAGCTCCGCACACACCTCGTTCGTGTTGGGATTGATCGATCCCTGACCACCCTGACTAACAATGCCCAGAAAACTGTATAGGTAAGTTGTTGAATATTTTGAAACTAATGTGACTGGGTGCTGTTGCTGCCTATGGCAGCAGTAGCGCCCAGTCAAATTAGTTTCAAAATATTCAACAGTATTTTTATTAAATAGTAAAGAAATACAATTCGTTATCATTTAAGGGTTAGTGACGACCTTAGCCGTCACGACCTAATTGCTGATGACGTTATCCTACTCGTCACGTAGTTTATTATGACGTCATGTAATGGCTGAGAAATCGGAGTCATCCATTACAGTACAGCTAAAAAATCAGTTACAATGTTTTCAAAAACAAAAACCGAAACATGTTAGTCATTGGAATTTTGAACACGATATCAATGCATTTGCGTATTTGTGCCTGAATCAATAGTTCATTCTTTGCGTGATGCCAGTTAGAATAAAATATCGATCAGAAATAATGTACGTTGTTTACAAAAACAAAGCCTTGTGTTCACAATATTCAGCAATACGTATTTCAAGTTATTTCTTAGCTGTAATGCCATTGTATCTTACCAGCCGGTTGCTACTGACTATTCCACTTGGCGCCTTCAGTCATAGCAATTGTTTTCCAAAATATTCAACAATTTCCACGATCTATTGATTGCGGCTGGCATATGAAATCTGAATCCAACGATGAAATGCGATTCTACAAGGATGATACAATGGCATAGCATTCCGACTCTATTCTGAATCAATAACCGATTACCTGAACTACTGGCCTAATCTACAACGCCGAGACTGGATAGATTTCAAGCGCTCCGTTTGCCATATGAATAAATTATCAGGTTCACTGATCACATCATGTGTAGGAATCGACAAAACGGATACACGCCAAGACGGGTTTGGTGTATCAGAGGCAGGAAACAATGTTTCAGAGGAGATAGAAGCACTTTGAGAATGCAGGTGTGGGTGGGTGGGTGGGGTCTTACTTGGGGTGGAACAGGGATGAGGTATCCCCTCACCATACACGTTTGTTCCACAGACGTCTGCCATTAGAAATGTTTGAAATTTATGTACACTGTGAATCTCGCTCCATCTCTCTTTCTCCCCACCCCCACCCCACACCCCACCTATTTCTCTCCACCTCTCTCTCTCTCTCGCTCGCTCGCTCTCTCTCTCTCCCTCCCTCTCTCTCTCTCTCTCCCTCACTCACTCCCTCCCTTCCTCCCTCCCTCTCCCTCTCCCTCTCTCTCTTTCTCTCTCTCTCCCTTCTTCTCCCCCCTGTCTATTCCGCCCTCTCTCCCACCCCACCTCTCTCTCTCTCTCTCTCTCTCTCTCGCTCTCTTTCTTGCTCTCTCCCTCGTTCTCGCCGCCTCTCTCTTTCTCTCCCAACTTCTCCCCCTCTCTCGCTCTCTCACATTTGAAATTAAGTGTCTTGGAAGCCTTAAGCAGCAACGTCTTCCAGGTATTAATTTCAAAATAGTCAACACTTTTCTTGTACGGCAGCAACACCGCCCATTCAAATTAGTTTCAAAATATTCGACAGAATGTTTATTTAAAAAAAGACATACAATTCGTACAACAACTTATAGTCCGTCTTCAATTATGCGTTCGTGAATACTTAGATACGGCATTCATGGCATCATAGTGATGTCATTTCTTATGATCTCATTCTAGACGTGACGTAGTTAATTATGACGTTTTTGATGGATGGTTTTAATAGGAAACGCCCATAATATAATGAGATTTCCTTCAATCATTTACTGGCCAAATTATGTCAAGGAAATGTCTACTTTTCTCATATAAACTGTTCATTTACAGAGCAAGAGATGCGTATTTTTTTAATGTACCACAGGAATGACTGACTCGGTAAAAATACCACAATCCATTGGTATGTTTTGGCCTTGCAAATGGGCATTCCTAAACACCGAGTTGTCCATAAATGAGTTACGTTCACACAAAACATTCGCCATATTAAGGGAAACGCATGTGTGTGTGCTACGCGCCAACAACTCCAAGATAATGTGACCTTTGTCTCATGAAACGTATTATTAGTTATTTTCGTGTTCACCAAACTGAATCAGCATAAGGGCAATCTACTTAATTCACTTTCCAGCGTATCCATCCATCACCTGACCTCGTATGACGTCATAATCAGCTCAGCGCGTGTATCATGACGTCACAAGCATTACGTCACAAAGGGTTCCATATAGACCGTCATCAAATCTCAAAGAGTCCGACACGTTGTATGAATTGTATGTCCTTTGTAATTCTTTGCTATTTAATAAACATGGTGTTGAATATTTCGAGACTAATTTGACTGGGCGCTGTTGCTGCCTTAGGCAGCAACAGCACCCAGTTAAATTAGTTTTAAAATATTCAACAGCTTACCTGTGTAGTTTTTTTTGGAAATTGATAGGGATCAGAGATCGATCGATCGATTGATCCCAATACGAGCAAGGTGTCGGGGGAGCTTTGCTAGAGACGGGCGGGGCATAACTAAAACCGGAAGGTCCAATTTTCCATATCTGGAAAACAAATAATGTTGGAATGTTCAGGCGTTATTTTCCACATTCTGTCCATCAAAGAATTGTTGGCAGTCAGATCCTTATCACCCAGAATTTCTCAGAATTTTCTTCAGCTCTTTTTTTTTCTCTGTAGCTTTGTTAACCCTTTAATGGTCAAGTCAGTCAAAATTGCTGTGAAATGGGCATCGGAAAAGTCCATTTGCATGGCATTAGATGACTATTTTTGAAAATGGACCACTGGAATCCCTGGCTCTTTTAACGAGCCATGTATTCCAGTGGTAAATTTGCAGAAATAATCTTCTCTCAACACTCTTTTGCGTTTGAAAGTGTGCATTATTTTTATTTCTCTCCACCCTCACCCCCGCCTCCCACCCACCCCACCCACTTCTCTGATCTTATGTTTAGGGTGGGGAATTTCCATAAAGCAAAACATTAAATTGATCTAGCATGACTCCGCATAATCCTCATAACTTCGATTCACTCCGAGAATTTCATAGCACGGCCATCAACAACGATGGAAATAGATTTTCACGCGCCGTAATACACCCAGTGCCAGCGTGGTAGTTACTAGCAGCCCGGTGCATAATGGTATACCAATGGTACCGAAATAAAGTATGCATAGGCATATCTCCAGTCATTCATCAGAAATACTGTTTGCCAAGTTTAACCCTTGAATAGCCACATTTAGAAAATCAAAACCTATGATGATTGAATGCTCATTTGCAGGCCAAGAGAAAACTGTTTTTGAAAATTGCCACTGTGTACCACTGGCTCAGTTGGAGAGTCAATCATTCAAGTGGTTAGATTTAAGAAAATCTTTTCTTGGCATGCAAATGTACATTTCTCAAGATGATTGCAAAGGCCGGTTGTGACCGGTTTTGCTATGAAAGCGTTACATCGTTATCGTAATAATAATGAATGGTTTCTTGAGACAGTGTACTTAGACTTGTCCTGAAGAATGTTGTAATGTGGATTCGTTGTCGGATGCCTAACGTCGATAAAACTGATACAAACAAGAGTAGATGGGAGAGAAAATAGGGAATGGTTTCTAAATACATTACAAGTATCGAGCGATTGCTGTCCGTAGTCCTCCATAAAAATATCGATAGACCTATATATCGAATCAATACCAATTCCATCGCTTTGAGGAAACGTACGCATACGTATTCGCGCACACGCATACTCGGGTGCGAACGCTCTATCGAGTAAACACAAACTCCATACCCCCTGATATAACCGAGTTCTAAGGCTCACCTATACAAACAGCGGAGAGTTCACGGTCCTGCTAAAATCTCATCGCCAAGTCTCATCAGCAGTGGATCTGACGCAAAATCAAATACCTTGCGCGTAAGAAATACAGAGTATGGTGGAAAACAAAACTACAAAACGCATAAACGATTTCGGAAAGGTTAAACAGGCTAAAATGTGAAACAAAATCAGTAGCTTCATAAGGTCCATTCTTGATTTGACTGTACCGAATCCTGGTTTCTCGACGTCACCTCGTAGCACACTTAACAGAGTTATGCAATGACGTCCTCTTCTTGCTTTGTATTTGCTGGCTCCCAGTAGGGCGGATTCCATTCTTTATTGTGCTGGTGTATCTCCTGGCATCGTTAGCACATGGCCAAACATGGACCATTTAGTTGGCGCATAGTTTGGGTCTAAACATGTCGACCATCTTTGCTGAGCGACATTTATGGACATCGAAAGACCAACTGGAATGCCTATTATAGTTACATAGTTAGTGAAGAGTGAGGCACCAATACACTGTACCACCACATCAACCTCAAGAAAATAGACTCATCTGGTGTATCATCACTAGCAGAATATGCCATGACCTATAGTGACAGTAACGAACGACAAGAGTGATATCCTTCTTAACTTGTTTTGCTCACTTATCACAGAGGAGGAACTTACAAACATTTCCTCACTCGGAGACAGCCCATGTACAGACATGCTAGATATCCATGCATCAATTCCAAGAATAAGCAAGTTGCAGAAGTACCTTAGCCAATGAAGATCAATGGACAGGACAACCTCTCCAGTCGATTAATAGAAAATCTTCCTGAACAAGTATCACCAGCCTTCATACTCGTACACCACATCATTGATGACTGATGAAAACCCAGACATTTTGGAAACACGCGCATGTATAAACAGGCCTCAAAAGGGAGAGCGCACTAAAGCGGCTAATGGACATTTCCAGTTTATCCATCCAACTTTTGACGTCATAATTAACTACATGAAGTGCAGGATGGCGTAATACGTAATGACGTTATGAATGGCGTAGTTAAGTTCGTCACGAACGCATAATGGACCTTTCAAGTGCTTGCTATGCCCGCACATTTCATGCTAAGCTCCACCCTCCCCCCCGCTCGTGTTGGGATCGGTCCACCACGGCACTCTCTAACTGTCAATTACCATAAAACTATACAAGTAAGTTGTTGAATATTTTGAATCTAAATTGACTGGGTGATGTTGCTGCCGGTAGCGTGATGTTGCTGCCCAGTTAAATTAGATTCAATATATTTGACAGAATGATTATTGTTGAATATGTTGAAACTAATTTGACTGTGCCATAGCCAGCAACAGCACCCACTCAAATTAGTTTCAAAATATTCAAAATATTCAGCAGCTTACCTGATAAGTTCAAGCGGAAGAATCATAATTATTCAATCCATCACAGCCAAAACCAACACGTCAAGTATACAAGATCTTAAAGGGCTGCCCATCTAAAGGCCAGACACTCTACTACAAAAGACGTGTAAGTCCTAGCTTAGAATACGTGTTCACTGTATGGAGGCCTCATCACAATACATTCATACGAGACATCGAGATGATACACTGACAACATGCACGCAGAATCCAAGGATTTTATACAGACTTTTAACCCTTCAACCCTCAAAAATGTGCAAGAAAAGTTTGATTTCTCATAGAAAAATCTCCATATGTAGACCAAGGGAAGACTATTTTTTTTAATTTACCACTGGAACGACTGGCTCGATAATAGTGATAAAATTAAAAATGTTTTCTCATGGTCTGCAAATCAGCATTTCTAGAGACCACTGCAGAATCCGTTTTTTCTCATATGAGTACAAAAGGTTTAACCACCACATCTCTCGTTGAATAACTAGGACTACCATGATGTACACACTCATAAACAGCATTGTTGAGATCCACCCTAGAGCCGACCTTATCAACAACCGCCGTCTCTGAAGCAGAATACTTCACAAACTAGTATTACCTTTATCCCAAAAAGGACACAAGTCTATATTTCTTCTTCCCAATAACAATCTGAATCTGGACCAGCAATACAGAGACGTCCAGACTGGAGCTCTTCTGTAACTCGTGGGGGTATGCGCTGGTCCGTCATGTTGTTCTGCTCCGTTGCACCACATGTACAGGATACGCGGGAGTGCTAGTTAGCTACGGTTCTCGGGGTTACGGATATCGTATAGCGACTCTCCGGAAGGTATAAAGACCAGCTTCTAGAGCCGTGGAACGGTAATGTTTCAGTGAGGCCGTGCGACCATTGCTGCCGAGATTGAACTTCACGGTCTTATCCCAACTGTTGGTGTCACCGGTATGACGGTCCATAGCTTAATTTAAGAGTCTGGACATGATAATAAATCACGAATATATCACTACACAAACAATGGTACTCGTTTGCTAGTAGACGAGAGAAATTATGCAGTACATAGAACTAAGTTGGTGTCTCGTTTACGTGGGCTCGTCATATCTGTATATATCCGAGAGGTATCCCTGCAAGGGAGCGTCCTTACGAAGCTACTTATATAGTTTAATATAAACCATTATACCCCTAACACAAATAATATTGTTGCGAGAGGAAAGTGCCTCACGCGGGCCTCCGTCACAGGAAAATGCCTTCAGCGCCGAAGCGGAGGAAGAGAGCTCGCAAAAAGGGTAACCCTCTTGTTCAAACAAAAAGTTATGTGTAGTGTGTGTCAACCTAGTGAAATCAAAATTAATGTGATGCACGCTGCTTTACATGAAGACGGGGCGGATGATTTTCGAAGAATTCAAAGGCCACCGTCTTATGTAGGTCCAAAGATACTGCATTGGTAGTTGCCGTTTTATTTATGCGAGCCTTCTGCTAATTTCTAACCTACCATTTAGTTGTTAGATTCACTTCCAAGCTTTGGCCACAAGTGGTAGGGATTCCTACCTATCTTTTGACACATGAGTCTAACTGGCGAAGATGCCTGGTTTCCCGAAGGTTACCCCACACAAAATCTTCCTCAGAAAGGCAGCGGACGGACATGTTACGGAATGACTGTTTCAGAATCATATAACGATCCTGCTTCATATTACACCACAACCACATATTACATCACTAGGACAAGTTACCATCAACATAAGCAATTTAGAAAGCGCAATATTATTTTATGACGGGGAGTAAGAGGCAGATACCCCTCCTTAGTGGCCTTCCCGTGCGGGAGTGGTGGGTTCTGAGACTGCACCCAGTCACTGTACAGAGTTGGATCTGCGTCTCGTCCGTCACCCGTGTGCCACGGAACTAACGTTTGCCTGTTGTTAAGGTTAAATTCAGAATGCCAAGAGATGCACTGCAGGCCGGTTTTACATAATATTATTTCATTTTGCAGTGCTTCCTACTTTGGCGGGATTATCTATGCTAACTGGTATCCGAAGATACAGAGGGGAATGTGCGCGAAATCGACACTTTAGTCTTCACTGCTCGGAAACCCCAATAGTTTCTCAGAGTCGGATCATGCAAGCGTGCCGATGGGAAGACCAGACAATTATTAACCCTTGCGGCTGGAGGAACGTAGAAAGAAACATTCACTCAATATAATAATAAGAGGCCCTAAGGTATTTGGCCAATTTATGCAATCTAGCCGTTGTGCGGTGTTACATATCAGCTACAACCAGAAAAGAGGCGTACACAAAATGTCTCTTACAGAGAGATTGTCCCTACCTACTTTAAACCTATCCTATTGAGCTAGAATAGCCAGGTTTAGTCGATCACATGTTAGTCTCGAGCAATGTGAGCATGATCAGTGACCTCAGTGTAAAATTGATGCTGGGGGAATGGTAATGCGGATATAATGTTACTGTATAGTATAGTCTAGCGTAATGCGTCCTAAAGTTTTCTTTATATAAACAAAACAAAATAACTAGGCTGGATACTTGCCATTTACTTCACTAACTATCACAGTGCTAACAGTATATCAGGTCATAGGATCTTGCGGTGCTTGTTAGTTGTAAGCACAAAAACAAGGATAATATATACAGTTAAAAGATGGAAATTATAAAATGCGGTCTCAGACGACCGGGGAGGTACCTAGTAATCATCAGTACCTATAAAGGAATAAATGAATAAATAGTACAATAGTATAGTTACTTGAGTACCTATTGGTAATCGGTACGGGAAGGGTTAAAAATCACTGTAGGAAGGTGTTACAGATGAGGAACTCGAGATGGCACGATACTGAAGTTGCTGGGAAGTTTCCGCGGGCGAACTGTTGATGCGGCTCACTCTCAAGACGGTGAAGAAGAACGACTGTAGAGAGATGTCCTTAGATAGTCATAACAACTAATATGTGAATTTGCACAGTAAGTTAGAAAGTGTCCGTCCGGTGACGGTAGTTTGAAAGTTGCCCGTAACAAGGAGGGATACAGTTGTAATTAAACATTGCATGTACATGATACATCGCATAGCTCTTGCGGTGTACCAGGCAGAGTCCTACCAGACTGTGGCCTAAAGGTCTAAAATCACACAACATGCTGCGCGGAAGGTTGATACCACTTTTCAGCATGGTCCGGAAGATCCGACGAGTTATCCACCAAGAATCACCACTTATTCTACATGCCTACATGCTGTAGAGATTACATCTGGGCTGCTAGGCCCATCCGCAGGAAGGCTCCTCCTGAAGTGTTGTCGTGCGGATGTCTCTTCTATTTATTTAGTTGCCCCCAGATGGCCGTCCGATGGCTTACAAAAACTTAATGATTGCGGATGTCGATTGCTGACCAGCGCAGGAGAACTGAATTCCGAGAGGCACTGCTGCTGTGTAGGGTACCACTGTCAGTAAGCAGTTGCCCACGTCTAGCACTGCACTGGTCCAACAACCTGCCACTGGCTGTCTCTCGCCAAAGTGTGGTCTCGATTCTGTAGCCAATCAGCGTGCAGCTAGAAAGGGTGACGATGCTATCACGTGATAAGCGCATTCCCCATTCATTTAATACATACACGCGATTACGATGCCCAAGTAAAATTTTGAAAATAATTTCGGTGAGCCATTTAAGGATAACTCAGCCATTTCTGGTCCTGATTGGTACCAAGAAGGTGAGAACGGAGTGATTTGAAGAAATCACGGCTACTAACTCGGTACACTATACGTACGCATTCTCTCCCAACGCTGACACGTGTTGTCAGGGAAGCTCTGTCGCGTGCGCATGCGCACTACGCGACCTCTCATTTTCCTATGGATTGCGTGTACTATAGCGCGGCTTAGGTTTTCAAGGGCAAGAAGAGAATGGATTGCATGTGGTAGAATATCAGTGTTTTCCAGTTTTAGACAATCTCTAATAAGCTGAGTAATGGTTTCCTGATTACTGAAGATTTTGTCCAATACTATGTTGGATTTAGTTCTTTGGAGATGAATTCTGCGATTGATGTAAGGTGTTGCTGTCTAGGGGTGTTTGTTGTTGGACATGTAAGGAGGAAGTGAGACAGCATAGCTGGGGAATCTTGCTTTCAACGATTGTAGCATGTATATGCCTGTTAGCAGTTGGGATTTTGTAATTACTCTTTTAACTTCGCCTGTTGTTGATTGTACAGATTCCGAAACTAGGTGAATCGCTCCAACTTAGCAGCCTGCTTTGTCCAGGTAGAGTAGAGTGGATTTGCTCTCACATTCCTGTTTTACGTGTGTTGTTCAGAAGCTATTAATAGCGGTTCTTACGTGTTTCTTCTATGTTGGTTTTGGTGGAGTGATGCAGAGTGTGGTGTAGAGATCGGCTAGAGAATAGCGGTCTAGCAGATTTGAGATCCGCTTGAGGAAGGTACATGTACCCAACAACATTCAATTTTTAACTGGAAATAACTTATTTTAAATACATGCCACTGTCAAATAAATTACCCAAATTCATTTCTTCACCGTATCCATCGCAAACATTGTGGAATACTATCCAAATTGGATTCCCACATTATTCTGAAGAAGAAGAAGAAGAAGTGGTAGAAGAAGAAGAAGAAGAAGAAGAAGAAGAAGAAGAAGAAGAAGAAGTAGAAAGAAGGAGTAGAGGAAGAGGAGGAGGAAGAATATGAAGAAGCTAAGGGTTAGTCATTAGATAAGCCAATCTAAAAATGCAGGCGGCTGTATCAAAAATGCAAAGCATGGCATAGAGAGAGAGCGAC
Organism: Chaetoderma sp. LZ-2023a; assembly: GCA_034401795.1. NCBI lineage: Eukaryota > Metazoa > Mollusca > Caudofoveata > Chaetodermatida > Chaetodermatidae > Chaetoderma > Chaetoderma sp. LZ-2023a. Next base: position 29,662,564 of record CM067375.1, on the reverse strand, counting down.
AGATACACATACGGACAGACGTACCATATACAACTTGCGAGTCGCAGCTAAAAATGGGAACACATTTAGCATCCATAGAAGCATTAAGGACGTGTTTGTGTCCTGTGGGCCTGAGAGCGAAAATCTGCCTAACCCACTAGAGACCCTATGGCTGTCACGTTCTTTTATCATATTACGCAACACCTTATCATCCAGAAAAACAATTGTACTCCTGAAATCAAATGTAAGACCAGTGAAACATTCATGGTAACTTATCGCATTTTGAAAACAGAAATCGTATGCGAATCTTGAACACAACATTGCTGAATGTGGTTGCATCTTCGTCTTCGACAAAAGCAAACACTCTTTATAATTTCCGCAAACCACAGAGCAATTCATTTTACCAAGCTTTTATACGCTAGACCAAAACGTGGTTCGATAATTTGGCAGAATCCAGCTGAATTATTTAAGCGCGAGGCAATTTCCACTCCGCATTGACGCGATCATATCGATCCCGTGTAACCAATTCCACGCCAAAAGAATTAGAAAAATACAGTTGCACTATCACGTCCTCTGCCAATTGAATATTGCGTCTATCGGGTGGAGCGCGGCCCGCGGCATGCAGCTTGTTTTACCGCGATACCGACTTGACTAAAGCGACACCAGGAACAAATTGTTTCCAAAAAAAACACCACAAAAACAAGAAACATGTTAGTTAGTAAGAATTGTTCTGTTGCATACTTTGAACATGTCTTCCATTCCAATACTGTTCAAAATATTCAACTGTACGTTTTATTTTGTTTCGGAAACATTCTATGATATCTCGAAGCTGTACTAAAAGTGGTCCTTAAATACAGATAATCACGTGGCCAGTTAACCACCGAATACCCCAAATCTTAATTCCAATGTAACTATGTATAACAGGTTAATGAATATTATTCACACACCATGCGCTTCATCCAACACCCACCGTACTCCCGCGCCCACCACAACGCCCACCCGCCCGCCGACGTATATACCGTCCTACCATTCCTCTCTCGACGCCTATCTCCCTCCAAACCTCCCGACCCCCTCTCTTCTACATGCCTCCCTAACGCCGGAACTCCATCACTCCCTCGCCTCCCTCTCCGCTCTTGACAATTTATTGAAATCACTATGATATTTCGAAACCATTTTGACTGACAATTGTATTAAAGAAAATAAGCAGAGAGAGAGAGAGAGAGAGAGAGAGAGAGAGAGAGAGAGAGAGAGAGAGAGAGAGAGAGAGAGAGGGGAGAGAGCGAGAGAGAGAGAGAGAGAGAGAGCGCGAGAGAGAGAGAGCGAGAGCGAGAAGAGAGAGAGAGGGAGGGAGGGCAGGAGGGAGGGAGGGAGGGAGGGAGGGATGGGAGGGAGTGGAGCGAGAGTGAAAGAACGAGGGAATGGAGAGAGAGAGAGCGAGAGAGAGAGAGAGAAAGAGAGAGAGAGAGAGAGAGAGAGAGAGAGGGGGGGAGGGAGGGAGGGGGGAGGGAGGGAGAGAGATGGGGGGGGGGGGGAAGAGGGAGAGGGGGAGGGAGGGAGGGAAAGAGAGGTGAGAGATGGAGGGAGAGAGTGGAGCGAGAGTGAAAGAACGAGGGAATGGAGAGAGAGGGGGGGTAGGGAGGGAGGGGGGAGGGAGGAAGGGGGAGAGAGAGGGGGAGGGGCGGGACGGGGGTGGTGGTTGGAGGAGAATGGTGAGGGTGTGGTGATGAGAGAGAAAGTGGAATAATATTCAATCTTTCTCTTGTTGCATTTGGTTGAGAATGTCATGTCTCTAATTTGTATGGCATGTTTATATGATGTATCATACTAGATATGTGATAAACGGTCCTGAACTGTGTCATGTTTAATTGGCGGGTGGCTCGCATACATAATTTTCGAATATATTCATCAATCGTTTTCGCTATGCTCCGCCCATCTCTACCTAAGCTCTACGCACGCTTTCCTCGTTTTTGGATAAATCGATCTCTACACTCTCTGAATGTCAATTTCAAGAAATATATGCAAGTAAGCTGTTGCATATTTTGAAACTAATGGCATTAACAGCGCCCAGACATATTAGTTTCAATATATTCAACATAATGGTTATTAAATAGTAAATACATACAATTCGTCCAGCCTGGCGGACTATTATTCCAGGTTAAATACGGACTATTTCTGACAATTATGACTATGGGGGGTGTGGAACTGGATTGTGACGTCACATACATGTGATTTTGTTGACTATGACGTCATGCTATTGACTGAAAAAATTTCTAAATTGATATAGTTTTAACGCTTGACATGCCAGTATCTTAATTTCAAAATATGCATCCAGAAGAACTGTTGAAAATTGTGACACTAATTCGACTGGAAGTTGTTGTTGCCATATGCAGCAAAAGCTTCCAGTCAAATTAGTTTCAAAATATTCAACATAATATTCCATACACCATATAGAATATAGAATTTATCAGATTTTCACACGTACGAAGTAAATGGTTATATTATATGCTTGCCGAAGCACACTTCATTTAATTAGCTCATCCTCTGCACTTGACGATTTTGAGCCACTGCGCATTTTGAAACTAATTAGACTGGAAGCTGTTGCTCTCGGTCAAATTAGTTTCAAAATATTCAACAGAGTAACCTTTGCATCATACAGAATTCGTCTGTTCTAATCCGTAATGGGGAAATTGTTAAATGCTTGCAAAAGCACACTCCAGTTAATTACCTCAGCGTCTGCAACGAGATGCTTCCTCAGATGTGCTAAGAATACACTCACATGTTATGAAACCCATGCGTCGATATCCCACGCCATTCACCGCGACATAGTTGTCCAAGAATATTAGTCTATGTACGTTCGTTTCTCGAGTCTTTCTCGTTCAAGAATGATGGAATTACACGACGATGCCGCTCGTTAGTAGATATACGTATTCCTTGAGCCGCTTCACGCAATATTGCCTAAAGCATACGATATCCAGATTCAGATTTCAGATTTTTTATTTACACCCAGGCCACATAATGGCATATGGGGAACATGAATTTACAGAAATTATAAATATCCAACGTCTTATCCTCGGAAAAACTAATTACGTGTGAATAGTAACAACGGCGAATCTGTGATCTCTGGAACACCAACAACACCCAGTAGCGCCGTAGTTCTCCACTCACTACTAGATGTTTACTGAAGCAGCCATTGCGGTTATATTTCTACCTCGCTGCGGTTCTACCTCGCGCAGTTTCTAGGATCGTATGAGCAGCAACTAGACCATACCGTCCGTCCGCCGCAGCTGAAGTTAGCTTTGAGAGAATACACAAATAACGCCAGCGAAACCAACTGATCAGAATATAGTCGGTATAGTCAGTATTCAAGTATTCAGGGTATTGACGCGATACAAGCGTACGCGCATAAACCATCACCGTTGGCATAACTGTCTTGTAGCGCTGTAAAATTCGATCCATTGCCATAGCAACTGAAGAGACGTCTAATCGACTACTATTGGATCTGTGACATGTTGATGGGCGACGATGCGGGACAGCGTATCGATTAGGCGCACGCTACTCAGAGCGCGATAGAACAATATGGTAGAGTGTGACAAAAATACGTCATCGCGAGACGGGAGGCAGTGGGAGTGTGATACAATGGGCCTTTCCAGTTTATCCATCCATTATATGACGTCATAATCTAATACGTCACGTGTAGGATGACGTCACAATCAATGACGTCACGAATGACGTAGATAAGTAAGTCACCAACGCATAATTAGTGACGGGCTAAGCGTTGTTGTGCGAATTGTATGTCTTTACTATTTAATAAATATGCTGTTGAATATTTTGAAATTAATTTGACTGGACGCTGTTGCTGCTTCTTCAAAATATTCAGCAGCTTACCTCTATATAAGTTTTCTGGAAATTGATAGTCATAGAGTTCAGGGATCAGTCGATGCTAACACTGGCGAGGTGTGGGTGAAGCCTAGCTAGAGGTGGGCGGGTCATAGCTAAAGCTGGAGAGGTCAATAGAATGATCCATTTATAGCCATTCCCACCTGTTTCTACCTAAGCCCCGCCCACTTTAATCGCGTATTGGAATCGGCAAGCCAAGGTTGGCAATCTGACACTGGGAGGTACTCCACTCGAGTACGAGGACCAGCAGACATACCTGGGAGTCACCTATGACAGAAGATTAACATGGAAGGAGCACATCCAGAACGCAGAGGCAAAGGCCAGAAGAAAGCTAAACATCATGAGGAAGCTGACAGAAACAAAGTGGGGTGTCAATGAAAGGATCCGCAAGACCATCTACCTTTTTGCCGTACGACCACACCTTGAGTATGGATCCAGCTCATGGATGACAGCAGCTAAATCTCATCAACAGAACCTCGACAGAGTACAAAACCAGTCACTGCGCATCATCACTGGTGGAATGAGATCAACACCAATAGAAAAAATGGAGCAGACAGCAGGCATCCCCCTACTTGGTAAAGGAAGGGAATGCAAAGAACTGATCCAAGTAGCAAAGTTCAAATCATTCAACAACCACCCGATGAAGATCAGGCAAGCACAGCTGTCATCAGGAAGACTTAAAAGATCAAGTTTTGTGAAAGAGACAAAAGCACTTCAAAGGAAACACCAAGAAATGTTGCCAGCACAAATAGAAGACCCAAACCACACCCTTGATCCTCCACCCTGGGAAAACAAACTAGAGAGCATAGCTATTCGCACCACAGTACCTCATCTCACAACCAAAGATGAACACAGTGATGTGAGCAAGAAGGCCCTGACCCTAGCCATGCTGGAAGAAATGTACCCTCAGGGGACATGGATAAGGATCTACACAGATGGATCAGCCAAAGATGCAATTAGGAGCGGAGGTGCCGGACTGCACATACAGTATCCAAACGGACAACATGAGTCAGCTGCAATACCGACAGGCAAACACTGCACAAACTACAGAGCTGAAGTCGAAGCACTGGTCCATGCAGCTAATACCATCAGCAGAACAGCAGACCCTATTGCACAGATTGTCTTTTGATCTGATGCCCGCTCCGTCCTTGAGGCTATCACCAAAGGTAAGCTGCCACAACTTGAAGAAGCATTACAAACCATCAAATGCTTTCGGATAGCATTGCAGTGGATCCCCTCACAATGTGGAGTCCAAGGAAATGAGGAAGCAGACAAAATGGCAAAGGTGGGTGCAGAAGAGAATCAGACAGAAAACATGGTTACACATACAGAGATGAAGACTATTATCAAGTCCCTTTATAGAACACCTCAATCAGAAGATGCCTACCATCATCTCTCGAGGCCAGAGCAAGTGACCATTTTCGTCTCAGAACTGGACATAACAGACTAAACCAACACATGTACAGGCGGTTCCACCTTACGACATCGCCCGCTTGTCCTTTTGGAGAAGCAGAACAGACCACAGAGCACATACTTCAATGGTGCAGTACGTATCAGCTGCTGAGAGAAGAGATCTGGCCTTTGTCAACCTCTTTTCTTGAAAAGCTGTATGGGCCTGTGGAAGACCTGCAGAAAACCACAGATTTCATCTTGAGAACGGCTCTCCAAGTGTGATACCAGCGATCGAAAAGAAGAAGAAAAGAAGGAATCGGCAACAGCTACTCTATAAACTCCTCTTATTATCGATGCAGCTCTGCTCACCGTGGCATCTAAGGCCGTGTTCACGCTCAGTATGGCGTACTCCAGATTGACTCTCTAGCGTGAGCACAGGCTAAATCTCTATTCACACCAAGCACGACCGCGACCGCCGCGACCGCCGCGACCGCCACGACCGCTGCGATCGCCGCGACCAGATCATTGTTTCTTCCGCGCAAAATTTCGCACGAACGTTTCGTTCACACCAGATGGGGTAAAGTAAGCGAACGTGCGATGATAACGACTCAGTTGGTATATTAACTGCTGGTTTGCTGCATATTGCTGCGATAAACATTTGGGGGCTAAAGTCCAAACTGAAAATACCAGAATTCCACACTTTCATAAACCGATATGATATTATTTGCATTACCGAAACCAACCTAACACGATATGACAATGTAAATGTTCCAAATTACGAAATTGTTAAGAAACTCAGGCAGGGGGGTGGGGGGGGGGGGTGAAATAGCAGTTTTAGTTAAAGATACCATATTGAATTTTGTAAAGGAAATACTGACTGACAACGAATTTGTTCTTTGGATAGAAATAAATAAAAATATTACAAAATGCGGAAATGATATTATTTTGGGAGCTATGTATATACCACCCGAGTCATCACGGTATCATTCAAATGAAGCATTTGATCAAATGGAAATAGACATACTTACGTTGAAAGGGAAGTATGAACCGATATATCTGGTTGGTGACTTTAATGCAAAAACAGGGACTGATCAAGATTTTGGCGGATTTGATGGTTTTACAGTCGATAACTTCCAAGTAAACGATACAACTGAATTCGAATTAATGAAATTAAGGGAACTTGAAATCTCAATAAACAGGTATAGTCAATGGCTTGGTAAGAAAACCCCAAACGGAAGTAAGCGCGTACAGTTATGCAAAAACACGAAGATTTTTATTGTAAATGGGAGGGTTGGATGTGATAAGTTTATAGGTAAACCTACCACCACGAACAACAGCTTACTAGATTATGCGGTAGCTAATGTACATTTTATTAAAGCCATTCAACAATTTAGTGTAAAAAACGTTGATCCATTATTATCAGATATACACAGCGTGTTATATTTAGCAATAGAAGGTAATAATAATAATAATAATAATAATAATAATAATAATAATTAATAATAATAATAATAATAATAATAATAATAAAACAAGAATCCGATGGACACCTACTAAGCAAGCGCAATTCATTGAAAACCTAGATCCACCCACACTCATTCGATTAAAACAGACATTGGACGAATGTACAAGTGCTGAATCTCCAGATAGCGTAAATTCAGCTGTTAATATGATTGCCAATTTGTTCTTTAATAGTGCAGAGAAAACATTTGGATGTAAAAAAGTGTATAGAGGCAAAATACGTGCTAACAATAAAACATGGTTTGGAAAAGAGTGTCCTGCGAAACGTAAGGAATACCATAGAACGAAAAAAGAATTTAATATCATTAAAACCGAAATAAAGAGACAACAGCTGAAAAAGGCAAGCAAAGCTTATAAAATATCTATTAGGAAACATTTGGAAACTGCACGCACACGACTTCATGTTAAACTACCTAAACTTAAAACTACAGATCCTAAAGCATTCTGGAAAATAATCAATAGCACAAAGAAAAACAAAGATGATAATAGCAATATTGATTTAAATTCTCTATATATACATTTTAGAAATGTAAATGACGCCATTGAAAGTAATGATAATGAAAATAACAGAGATATCAATATAAGTAATAATGCTGAGCTGGACATCCGGATATCTAGGGAAGAAATACACAACGCATTTTTAAAACTAGCAAACAATAAAGCAAGTGGTACAGACCAAATTATAAATGTATACATCAAATCAACTGCTAGCTTGATGCTCCCTGTTTATGAACAATTGTTCAACATTATATTCGATAAGGGATGGGTGCCTAAAGCGTGGCTCATTGGAAAAATAATCCCTATATATATTTAAGAAAAAGGGTGACCTTTCAATGCATCAACTTACCGTCCAATAATGCTACTAAGCTGCATGGGAAAAGTATTTACCACGATTCTGAATAAAAGACCAAATATATATGCTGAAAAGCATGACATAATATCAGATTCACAAAATGGGTTTAGAAAAGGTAGGTCTACTCTTGATAATATTCTTTCATTACATTTATTACAAGAGTTAATTTTGCCAAAAGAAAAGAACTATACTCTTGTTTCATTGATTTTAAACATGCCTTTGATACTGTCTGGCGCAATGGTCTCTGGCAAAAACTTATAAGAAATACCCTAACAGGAAAATGCTTTAAAATTGTATATAGCATGTATCAGTCAATACAGTCGTTTGTGTTTCATAAGTCCACAGAGTCCGAAATAATCCCGTGCAAAATTGGTGTAAGACAGGGTGAAAATCTATCCCCGTTTCTCTTTTCCATCTTTTTAAATGACTTAGAAAGCTTTTTAGAAGAGCGTCATATTATAGGATTACCTTCAGTTAGTGAAATTGCTAATAAATTATATTTATACTTATATATCATCATTCTCCTCTATGCTGACGATACTGTAATGATGACAGAGTCACCTAATGCTCTTCAAAAATCGCTAGATGTGTTTCAAACGTACTGCAAAGAATGGAATTTGAAGGTTAATTATTCCAAGACAAAATTAATAGTTTTTGAAAAACGCAAGAACCCGAATAAATCATAATTCCAGCTAGGGGGCCAAATTATAGAGACAGCAGATGAATACTTATTTATAGGTGTCCTGTTTAAGTATACTGGTAGCTTCATTTGATGTAGAAAACGTAACCTTCAACAGGGAACCACATACATAAGATAAAAGAAAATGATATACCAATAGACCTCCAATGAATACTTTTCGATGCCATGGTTTCACCTGTTGTGCTATATGCCTCAGAAATCTGGGGTTTCGAAAAAAATGATCTATTAGAAAAGAGTCAGATAACATTTTTTCAAAACTATCTTACAAATGGACAAAAGCACGCCGTCGTAACAATATATACAGAATTAGGAAAATATCAATTAGATAGCGCTATACAATGCAATATGAATCGTTTCTGGGCGAACATTGTCAATGCGTGATAAGGAAAGCTATCTTCCATCCTTTACCACATATGTTTACATCACAGCGAAGAAAAGTGTAAAATTTAAATGGATAGAAAAAATAAAAGCAATTCTTAACTCAACAGGACGCATCACTACATTTGACGCTGAAAACATAAACACAGTGCAGATAACCCATCAAATAAGAACTGTTTTACAAAATCAATTTAAAGAAAAATGCCACATTGAAATAAACTAGTCAAGTCGATTATCTTTTACAGGGAAATAAAAAACGATTTTCAATTTGAAAAGTACCTTAAAATTTGCCCTACCGGAAGGCTATCACCCTATGCCATTTTAGAACCCTAAATCATAAATTAGCCATTGAAACAGGGAGATGGGTGGGCATTGAACGAAATGAACGGTTATGTGAAAACTGTAATTGTTTAGAAGATGAATCACACTTCCTTTACACTTGCTCGAAATACAGTAATGAGCGACAGAAATACATTTCTGAGTACTATGTTACTAACAATTCACCAGAAAAAACAAAAGGTCTCCTATCGATATGTAACAAGTCTGTATTAATAAAGCTATGTAAATATCTATCATACTCAAAGAAAGCTTAACCACTTAGTGTATATATGCAGAATTCCAATATTATCATATTAACAACACTCAAAACATATGCCATTATTTCCACTGCCACTAACTAACATTGCCACCACGACTGACATGGCCACTGGTACTATCACTGCCACTACCAATACCACTACCACTCCCACTAATATCAGTACAACTACCACAACTATTGCTACTTCTGCTGCTACTACTACTACTACTACTACTACTACTACTACTACTACTACTACTACTACTACTACTACTACTACTACTGCTGCTGCTACTACTACTACTACTGCTCCTACTACTACTACTACTTCTGCTGCTACTACTACTACTACTACTACTACTACTGCTGCTACTGCTACTGCTACTACTGCTCCTACTACTGCTCCTAATACTGCCAATACTAATAAAGCTGTTGCTGCTGCTGCTGCTGCTGCTGCTTCCGCTGCTGCTGCCGCCGCTGCTACTGCTAGTACTGCTGCTACTATTACTGCTGCTACTGCCACTGCTACTGCTACTACTGCCACTGCTACTGCTACTGCTAGATGGACGTCTGGCTCCTCGTCCCGCTTTCGACTTTCGTAAGATGGACGAGGAGGCATGACTACTATTACAACGACGACAGCAACGACAACAGCAACGATGACGACGACAACAACAACAACAACAACAACTACTACTACTACTACTGCTACTACTACTACTACTACTGCTGCTGCTGCTGCTGCTGCTGCTGCTACTACAACTACTACTACTACTACTACTACTACTACTACTGCCACTACTACTACTACTACTACTACTACTGTTACTACTACTGTTGCTGCTACTGCTACTACTACCACTACTTACTACGTACCTATGTCCATGTACTACCTATCAGCACTATCTGCCTCTGCTGCTAATACAACCCTAATATAAGTGCTGAGTTGCGTACTTGTAGTCTAAACCGCGCCAGCAATGAAAGTTATGTGAGCAATGATTCGTGTTTGCATTATAAACGCAATACATTTTTTACCGCGATGTGTTTCAAGATAATGAAATAATGCGGACTAGCCCATGATATCAATAAAGAAGGTCTTCTTATATCTGATATATTTGATAGTGGTGATAATTTACATAGCTGTAATATGACAACAACTTGTTCACAACATGTAAATTTAGTTCTGACTATTCAACCCGAAAATCATATCACCACATTGACTTACCTGCTCAAATTATTTATCGTAATGCTAAAATACCGAATAATGCTATATACAATGAGTCCAATTGATAAAGTCTCAAGATGGTAATAATAATGAGGATAATAATGATAGCGATGGTGCCGGTGGGGATGGTGATGGTGATGACGAAGATGATGATGTGGGTACGCAGGGTGGTTGGTCGGGGGTGATCGGTGACGCCAGCTCATTAGCATATTAGGACAAGCCCATTCATACTTCCATGTATGGGCATAAGGGGGCGGGGCCTAGTATGCCGAAGAGATGACGTCGCGGGGCTCTCGGCCAATCACTCTGTGCGCCTACCACGCGACATAACTAGTACTGATGATAATGAAGATTTTTATTGTGGTGATGATGATGGTGATATTAATAATAGTATTAATAGGACTTTGATTGTTGTATAATATTAGTCTTAATGATTTACTTATTATAACAAACTCCACTGCCAAGAACAGTATAATTACATATTGTTACCTCCATATGCTATTGTAATAGCCTGGATGTAAATAAAGTGAACATGAACATGAACCTTTGACATCGTTTGTAGTGTTTGTTATACGTAAAACGCCAACGTGACCAACATGTAATAGATCTTTCCATTTTTAGCTATGTCCGCTAGCTAAGCTCAACCCACACCTCGCTCGTGTTGGGATCGATCGATCTCTGAACTCTCTGACTATCAATTTCAAGAAAACTATACAGGTAAGCTGTTGTATATTTTGAAACTAATTTGACAGGGTGCTGTTGCTGCATATGGCATTTTTAGTAAATAGCAGATACATACAATTTGTACAACCCGTCGGACTATTAAGAGTTAAAGACGGGCCTAATAGAATCATTTATGACGTAATGAGTATGACGTCATCGTACACGGCGCTTAGTTGCGTATGCGGTCATATGACGTCAGATCATCGATAGATACCATGGAAAGGTGAATTGCCCATATAGTGGTACTGGTACACATACATACGTACACATGACCTCTTATTTAATTGACACGTTTTTAAAAATGTATACTGGAAATAGGTGACATAAATGTTCAGTGCACGTCCACGTTTACGTTTTACCAGTTGTCGAAGCTGCTTATTGATCACCTTGGATATGGTAAAATGGCACCCAGAGTGTCGCGCACAGATGAATTGGATGATATTTTGTACATTTACCTACTGATAAGACGTTGCCATAGCAACAACCTGAATCGCCAGCGCGTGTTTTCTTAAAATTCGCTCAGAGAGCAATGCGCGCGAATTTCCGCGAGAACCAATTTTGAAACGTGTTCGCCCTCGTGCTTGATAAGAACTGGGTCATTGAAAGCGCATTGAGTGAAACCGGCGCGAACCCCGTGTTCGCATTCACAGTCGCGGTCGCGGTCGTGGTGGCGGTCGCGCTTGGAGTGAATAGACATTAACAGTAGGGCCTACTCTGACTATCAGTAGCGGTACAGGAATGGTTTTTTATACTGACCATTGCGCTGGTGCTAGAAGAATCGAACCTTAATAATTGTAGCCACAACTATCAGTCGTTACTGAAATTTGCTAAAGCTGTCCTTCTGATCTTATAGCTTTAGTATAACTTTATTGTTGAAGTGACGTCATCACCATTTTCTCTGCTGCTGTGATACTGTGTAATCTCATTAAAGTACGAATACTATTAGGTACACCTCTGTTTTGGCGGGGGATGTTGGCGGTGAGGTGGGGTGGTACAGGCTGTTACTACATACGCGAACGTTGTATTTTCCTAAGCGTAGCGTGTGGAATAGAATTATTTGCGCCCTAGGGTTCAAGAGCTACTGGTGTGTTTAATCTCCCGAAAGAGGCCAAACAAACTGATGCTGTGTTTAGATAGCCCAACATATGTAGTATATGAAATGAGTATTCTGTGTTGCTGAATATATTCTGATTGTTTTAATTGGATGATTTCAAAGGTACCTTGATATTTGACGTACCTGACACATTAGGGTTAGGGGAATTCAAAGTCACATCCCTCTCTTATTTATACACCCATCCCTACCCATGACCCATCATATTAAAGGTAATGAGGGCCCCCTTCAATTGATACCACGTTTGGTTCCAGAGGTTAACAATATTGTTCTTAACGCATCATTTTGCAACCAGTTCATTCCCATCCTTAGCTGGCTTTAAAGGGGATCATTCTCGGCTAGTTTAAATGTCACTGTCGGAATCTACATCAAACTGATCATCAGAAGAGACAATAAGCAGTTCATTATTACAGTCCTCACTCACTTCCTCTGCGAATGTCTCTGGATCAATGACGCCAATAATGTCAGATGGAACCTGATGACCGTCAAACCAGTTCACTATGAACATATCACCAACACAATACCAGTCGTGTTTGCAAGGATCTAGATCCAGAATTGACTGTTCGTCTGCATGCTTCCACATATGTGCCACATAGTTAGCCCCCTTGATCTTCTGTTTAAGCACAGGTTCACAAGGCGGTAAAACACTGGCATCAGCATCTTTGATCTTTGTGAATGGTCTGTCTTGGCATGTTGGGGCATACTTGATCCTGAAGATGGCATAACCAACATCAGCTGTTTTCTGCATATTCTGTTTCCCATACCTCGTGCAGACATAAGCTTCTAGCATGTCCTGGTAGCGGGTCATGAGAAAAGGTGATTTCGCCAAGTGCAGCAAAAGCACTGGTAAATTGTACGGATCGTCCCATCAGCTGTAAGGGACGTATTTTTCCTTTTCCTAGGAAGGCGGACGTGTGCTAACAGCCTGTAAAGGCATGCAGACCAAGAAGAGCACTGCATAGGTCTTTGCCAATATGCTTCGACAGAAATGTCACATCAGTGTATCTCCTGGTGTTGTTATCATCAACACCTGCATCCATCCATACATTTTCTTTAATATTGTATGTCCCTGAATGATACGGAAGAATGATGAACACATCTGTGTCATTGCAGCGAATGACCATAATGGGCACTGATAGTTTAGAGATGCAGGCTAGATGCTATGCTATTCTTGTATCTGCCTCTTCGTGGTTGCTGGCTAGCTCCTCATTGGTGCTGCAGACGACGCCTCCATCCTGTGAAACTCTGAACGTGTAACACACACACCGTCTACTCCAATGACTAACCTGTTCCTCTCTAACATCTTCGCATACCTGCCCTTCTGCCATTCGTCAACTAGAAACTGAAGGAAAGATGTCTTGAAAACACTTGACTTAAGAAGCGAGTGGAAATCTATTGGACGCCTTTGGTCTGAGCCAGTTACTCTGAAGTCTGATGCTCGCACAGCTCTATGCAAGGTACGGTTTGCTCTTTCTGCTCCATTAATTGATTTCTCTGGGTATCTGGCGCAGATCAAATGCACATCATCACCAACTTTACACAGCTTTCTCAGAATGACTTTGGCAATCCCTCCAAATGTCTCTGGCCCACCCACCAGTCCTTGGATCAGAAACGTCGCATCTTGGATATATAGATATTATGGCGATAGTTGTGGTGTGTTACTGCCCACTCTTTCGTCTAAAGTGTACATCAGCGTTGATCTGTCTCTCTTATTCATGGTGCTGTCAAGTTCTGCAAGCGACAAAGGACCCGGAGTTAAGGGGTAGCTGAAGACTCAACAGATTCATCTGTTTTTCTGTGGCAATGAAGAGGAGATGCCCGAAAATATTACGTTTCCCTTTGAGTTCAAGGATCTTCTTGTCTCTGACTCCCAACGTTGTTGTTACTACTGGTGAAGCTAAGGTGTTTGTCTTGTGTCTGGGTACAGGCTTCTCAAAACGTCATGGGTTTGTAAAGCAGCCATCCATCAATTCGTTGAACCATTTTCTTCATTGGAAATACAGGTTAGGACATCTTGTGTAAAATCTGTTGGTATCACCCGACCCGGAAATGCAGTAAAGGTATTCATCTGCAACATTTTCATCAAATGGCTCCATTGTGTCACGAATGCCTGCTGCCAACTTCCTGAGATCTTCAATGTCTCTTCTTACTCTGGCAGGCTTGGTTTCTTTGTGAGCTTAACTTGGCTTTACTTGCCCAGCCTTTTCCAATAAATGTCCAACGATGGGTCGTCTTTGTGTCCACGTTATTATCCACCGCTTCCTTGCAGAAACCAACTGGTTGAATGCTGTTATGCCAGTGAGTCGAGATGGCACATCCACAGTCACTGTCTGCTTAAGCCTGAGGTCTACTGGGCTTCTTGAGAAGTTCTGATAGGCTCGTCTGCAACTGTGGTGATACTTAACTCCCGTGCCATCCAAATCTATGTCACCTATTTTTGTCGCCATTACCCAGTCAGTTAGTCTTCTCGCCGCAGTTTGCAGCTATTAGCAGCATCTATACAAAGTCCGAGGGATTCCCGTTTAGTTCCCATTTTTTCTCTTTTTCACAAAACAGGCATTTATTTTGAAGTATCGCCGAATTTCCACAAGTCATTGCTTTCACTTCAGACCGTAACAGGGGTTTGACAAAGGATTGCTCAGTGTCCACGTGCTTTTCTGAAGCGCTAGAAATAACGGTACAGTTGTAATAACATTTTGGGTGAATGACTGGACTTCTACATCTGAAAAAGAAAACTACTTTAGAGAAAGTGTTTAGTTGCAATATACAATGCATTGAAAGTATGTAATGACTGGAATTAGAAACATTTCTTTTATTTAGAAGGTAAACGGACCGTCTGTTATTTAAAATAATATCCACAACACAACAAACGTGGATTCTTTGCTTGGTATCAACTGAAAGAGGTCTTCATTGCCTTTAATATGACGGGTCTTGTGTAAGGATGGGTGTATACATAAGAGAGAGGGATGCGACTTTGAATTTCCCCTACCCCTAAATTGTCAGGTACGTCAAATATCAGGGCACCTTTGAAATCATCCAATTTAAAAAGAATCGGAATATATTCAGAAACTAAGAACTCATTCCATATAGTACATATATTGGGCTATCTTCAAACGGCATCAGTTTAGTTGGCCTCTTTCGTGTGATTAAACACCCCAGTAGCTCTTGAACTATTAGGAATGCCCCTGGTGTAATGGATGTGTTTGCCCCTCAGATGTCAGCTAGAGAGTGAGAGAGAGAGAGAGAGAGAGAGAGAGAGAGAGAGAGAGAGATTTTATCTTAACCGAAATATTGCCCATTTTCAGAATGCATCATTACTTATGACGTCATGAACTTCGTCATTGACTGTTGTTACATTATAATTAATCTGTGCATTACAACTAAAATATGCCGTTCGTGCAAGGGGTGGAGGGGGCGTGGGTGGGGTGGCGGTAGTGTTTAGCATTGTCCTCGCGTGAGGGAAATACTAAATCATCCATCCCTGATCTTAGCCAATCAAATAACAGTATTTCGTCATGTGACATTACTGAGGGGTAATAAAACACTTTCTTCAGTATGTAATAACTAGCAGGTTGGATGCATTGGAACTAATGGAGGACTCCTGCTTTAGCCATGCTCCAAACATCTTTAGCTAAGCTCCACCCACACTTCGTACATGGTGGGATCGATCGACCCATGATCACCCTGACTATATATTTCCAGGGAACTATACAGGTAAGCTGTTGAATAGCATGTTTATTAAATAGTAAAGTCATACAATTCGTACAACAACGCTTATTCCGTCATCAGTTAAGCGTTCGTGACGAACCTAGCCACGCCATTCATGACGCAATTGAGCATGACATTATCCCACACGTCACGAAGCTGATTAAGGCATAATATGGTTGACTGAGAAACTGGAATCCTCCATTGAGTTGACGCTGTTGCTCCCTAAGGCAGAAACAGCTTCTTGTGAAATTAATTTTGAAATACTTAACACCTTTTTCTGCATGGTTGATTTTACATCGTGCTGTCTACCTATAAATCCCACCAAAGAAGAAGAAGTTAATGGTTATTTGTTTTCCAGGTCCCATTCACGGCATTCTAGGCTGGTTTTATTTCAGTCTATTATGAAGAAGAAGTTAATGGTTATTTGTTTTCCAGGTCCCATTCACGGCATTCTAGGCTGGTTTTATTTCAGTCTATTATTGGTAACATCCCCAGTTTTACACTGGCACCCTTTTATACTCATTGGTGGAGGGAGACGACGGGAAGTAAAGGAGATTGCCTATGCTTCCAACGATTGTCAGTTGGCCGAACGAAGACGTGATCCTGGGGTCGCCGATTTCACAGCTCTGCTCATTCCCGCCGCCTCCTCTATAAAATCCCATCGTGTTGATTGATTTGGATGTCGTATAGTTCGGGTCCCAGTTAAACAGGTCTCATTCACTCCAAGACTATGCTGCCCTGTGGGCATCAATGAAGGCTGTATGTGGCTCTGATAAGGGCCGCTTTAGCCCTAAAAAGGGCTGGATGCCGTACAAAGTACTTGCATTGTTGTTGTTGTGACACACGTTGCTGTTGTTGGTGTTTACTGGACTGGCGACACCCTTGGTGATCACCGATGGTGACAGATGTTACTAGGTATCTCAGTGGCTCTGAAAATGGCCGTTAACAGATCATATAGCCCTGAAAAGGGCTTTTGGTTTGAGTACCTGCTTTGTGTGATTTTGGCCATTCTTTGCTGTTGTTTCTTTCTCGTCAACAGTGGCATCTGATGGTGACAGATGGTAGGACACAGCCTTAGGTAACTGCCGCTTGTGGTGACGTCTGTCAAGAGGCTCAGAAAGCTTGGTGGCAGTCTGGACCATCTCCTCCGCTCATAGCTTGGCAGGCCGATTTCGTCTGGATAATCTGGGTGAGCGTGCCAAGTGCATCACGCTGTTAGCTCACCCGTGCAGCCAAGCCAGAGGCTATGCACACACTGGAAGCAGAAGATATACGTCCAGGCACCACATCCCAAGGACGATAGACTTCAAAACACCGTTCACCGTCAGCTGACCAGACTGGGTAGCAGTTGGTTAGAGTAGAGCTGATGAACTGGAATGCTCTCCTAAGAGACGACGAGGTAGCGCATCCGACTTCGCCTGGTCTTTCCGTCACACTGTTAGCTCGCCACTGTGGTTGATCCAAGGGTTATTTCCCGCAGGTACAGTGGCTATACGGCTGTGCACCACATACCCAAGATGACAAACATCTGCAGAACACCGCTCACCTTTCAGTACCCCAACTGGGCAGCAGTTCTGTCACTAGTAGAGCTGTAGACAGGTCATGATCTCGGGAGAGACGACGAGGTAGTGTGTCCGACTTTGCCCAGGCTGTGCGCCAAGCTGTTGGCTCAGCAGCAACACCACGCTACTCCGACACCGCAAAAACTACATGGTATATGGGATCTGCATGCAGTCCTGCACGGCTCCCGCCCGTGCACCACGACGAGGTAGCTTGTACGACTTTGCACAGGATAAAATCCCATCAGAAGTTATTGATTTGGTTGGCGTCTATCGAGTCATTGATTCCACGTCCCATTCATGCCATTCTAGGCTGGTTTTATTTCAGTCGATTATTGATAACTTCCCCAGTGAATTACCGGTACCTATTTATACTCCTGGGTCGAGAGAAGCAACGAGGAGTGAAGGAGATTGCCTATGTTTCCATCGATCGTCAGTTGGCCGAACAGATACGCGATCCTGGGGTCGCCGGTTTCACAGGTCTGCTCGGTACCATCTGCGCTACCTCCTCCACTTAAATAAAATCCCATCTCTATTATTGAACATATATATAAAGACAAACAGCCTATGCTATTTCTGATTGGCTGAAAAGCAAATTATAGCAACGTTCAGCGATTGGATTAACATTTAGCTGCTAAGTGCTGGATATCTTCCTTTAACCTTCGGATTAAAAGCTAGTGTTTCTCTCCACACAGAAGTATAAATGGGTACTGGTGGAAAACTGTGGAAGTTGCCAATAATAGACTGAAATATACATCAGAGTAGATATGACGTGAATGGGACCTGGAATCAGGGACTCGATAGATGGCAATCAAACCAACAAGTGTACAGGGCCGTAGTCTTGACGTGTTAACAGCGGGGTCAAAGGCTCTGCCGGGGCAGTGAGTTTTTCGGTATTCATCCCCTGAAAATGTTGAATGTCATAATTCTCTCAGAGGGCCTCTCCTGCATTTCTGGATGTAAATATCTAACTTCTCTGGTTATGAAGTTTTCAAATTTTTATTTAGACAATTTCTCTTGGAGTATGAATAGTTTAAAAAGTACAGTTTACAAATCTCAAGGGGTGGAGGTGAAACTCAACCTCACCCGACCACCACCCCCTTGCCCTCCCACCCATGCAGGATACGGCTCTTGAAGGCTAGTATATCTGTGTCATTTTGAAACCCAGGGCTGGAGAGAATAAGATAAGGTGAGTATTTCTTTAAGTAGGCACAATTTAGCGATCCATTTTTAGCTACGCCACGCCCATTTCTAGTAATGCCCCGCCCAATTTCTAGCGAAGATCCGCCTACTCTCCGCGTGTGTTTGGATAGATTTATATACTTTGAACCCTGAATTCTCAAATTCCCAATATCAAGATAACTGTGCAGGTACGCTGTTGAATACTTAAAAACAAATTTGACGGGATACTGTTGCTGCCTATGGCATTAACAGAACCCAGTAAAATTAACTTCAAAAGATTCAGCAGACTGTTTAGTAGTTTCATCAAAGACATAGAGTAACACAACTTGACGGACTAGTAATTGACATTAGGTGACAGACATACATACCACGTAACAGACTGACGGACATGGGCCGCATTGATAACCGTTTCCGATCTCGAAATGAGACAACCGTGGCCCGGAAACATTCTCTCGTTGAATGGCTAAGTGTTATCACGACATGACTTTGACCCGCGCATTAAATATTCTTGTAAACAGATGAGACTGAAAATAGACCTATTTTATATGTAGACATTAATAATATATAAATAATTGTAGTCATAACTTGTATATATAGAGTATATAGAATTATATACTATACCGTGTGTAGTCAGCATAAACATCCCACATATCCAAAATTTACACACCCTCGCATTGCACATGACAAAATGTTTAAAACACTTTTTGAAGTAATTATTATTATGTGTAGTATAGAAAAATGGATTTGTTGCGTGACTTTGCATACACCTTTATGTTACCACTCATAATTCTAGCATCAGAACGTGGCAGAAATCCCACATATCATTCTCTATGTTCCATTTTTATTTTTGTTCTGTAAATCTCTGACAAGTAGACCTTACACAGAAGTTAGTTTACCATATTTTTTATTCACTATCATTACCAACTGTTTCAGTATCATTATAATCTAGATGGGTACTGTAGCTCGCGGGGTAGTGTCGGGCCATTCCAGTGTCTGATGTCGACTCGCCGCGCCGCAAATGCACGACGAATGATGACGCTGGTTAGCTTCCGGTCTCCTGTACGATACTGCACTATGGGTAACAAAGACCGGTTCCTAAGGCTGGTGGAACTCAATCGTTTTGGTTGGGCCTTGCGACCATTGTCGACCATCTATGGACTTACAAGATTTGATAGTGTTGCCTACATGCACTGCAGTCCTATATTTTCTACAAATAAACAAAACATATGACCCGATGGCCACTGGCCATATATGAACTAACCAGAACAATCAATACGGTGTGAAATGATCAGAATAATATATCTATAGTACAGGTTAAGGAACCTACTACGGTGCGGTTAGCAAAAACACCTTACAGAAAATAAGAATAACTATAAACAGATACAGAAATTATAACTAGTGGTCCTAAGACCGTTACGGTTCCTTTTAGTCATCAGGACCATTTACACAGATACGATATAATTATCAAAAATATAATTAACGGAATAATTAAAATGTCAAGTATAGTTACTTGAATAATCGGTAGCCATTCTTAAACCTGGGCTATCGTGTTACTGAAATTGATACGTCACTCTTAGGTTGACGCATTCCCTGGAAGCTGGAAAGTTCCCACAGGCTGGTTTCCGCAAACATGATTTCCGCAAGCAGCTCATGACGGGAGCGGATCGAACTCAGGACTGTAATCACAATATAGACTGTATAACGGGTAGTCAGCAAGAGATACAATAACATTACTGCTGGGACGAAAGTTCCCGTACACCGCTGGTGCAGATGAAAGTTGACAACAACCCGATCATAAGCGGGGGTTGTTAAATGCGGATGAAGATACATAATTAAGCTTAACAGTGTGGGGTACGTCAACCAGCTCTGAAGACGTACCGGGAAAGGTTTCCATGCTGCGGTCGAAAAGTTTAGATAAACCTGAAGTGTGGTAAGCGAGTACATATGGGAGCCATAGATCCCAATCTCTAGTATCAAGGCATGTTTCCTTCATAAGCATCTCCACGAGTGTTCTGTTGAATCTCTCTACCATCCCGTCACTCCAGGGGTGGTATGGAGTCGTCCTTGTTTTGACGATATAGAACAATTTGCAGAGCTCTGATATGAGCCGGCTCTCAAAATTACTTCCTTGATCAGAGTGAAACTCATAAGGCATACCAAAACGGCAGAATACATTGCTTGCCAGAACCTCTGCAACGGTGGATGCCTCTTGGTCTGGCAAAGCAAATGCTTCTACCCACTTC
The DNA here is from genome assembly GCA_034401795.1 of Chaetoderma sp. LZ-2023a. Lineage (NCBI taxonomy): Eukaryota > Metazoa > Mollusca > Caudofoveata > Chaetodermatida > Chaetodermatidae > Chaetoderma > Chaetoderma sp. LZ-2023a. The sequence continues at coordinate 29,641,516 of CM067375.1, read as the reverse complement.
ATAAAGTAGTCTTGTAACACGAGGATGTATTTATTTCCGTCATCCGTCGTATTCAAGGGTCCGAGCACGTCGATAGCCACTCGCTCCCACTGTGCACCAACAATCTTAATTTGATATGGTGCAATACGGTGTTGGCCAACAGCGCATCTTTGGCATGTGATACATTTGGCAACCCATGCCTTGACACTATCGCGAATCCCGATCCAGTGGAATCTCTATTTGATATGGGCAACAGTCCTTTCCATGACCAGATGCACAGCGTTATCATGTAGTTGTTTTAAAATAAGATCCCGATAACTTTCCGGGACTACCAGATGGTTATTAATGTACAGAACATTATTTATCAATTGATATTCTTCGAACCATTGGTAATAATATTTTGCCATGGTGGATAGTGGTGTTACTGATTCCTTGGGAGGGCGTACCCCCTCCTGGATCCACGCGTATATATTTCGTGTATGCACGTCTGTTGTTTGGTGGTGTGCGATTTCCTCTGGATTCCACTCTGCGCACCTCAATTCGGGGAACTCCAGGGATGGCTGTGTTGACTGTGTCATGGTGGTGGCCTCTTCGTGTTCAGCCTCCGCGCCAACTCTACTGAGGGCATCGGCATTTCCATGCAATTTGCCGGGACTGTGAACAACGTTGAAGTTATAGGCCTGCAGGGATTCCTGCCATCTCGCTACCTGGCCCTCCAGATTTTTCAGGTTCCTGAGCCAGCGTAGTGAGGCATGGTCTGTACAGAGTGTAAAGGGCGCCCGTACAGAGTGTTTATAATACTTGACGAAATGTACCGCCACTAGTAGTTCTCGCTTGGTGGTTGCGTATTTTCTCTCCGTTTTATTCAGTGTATGCGAACCATAACCCAATACCTGCTCCGTTCCATTTTCTGTGACCTGAGATAGAACCGCGCCGATAGCATAAGCTGACACATCAGTGTCTAAGATGAAATCGAAGTTTGGATTAGGATGAGCAAGAATCGAGGCGGTCGTCAAGAGTTCCTTCAGCGCCCTAACACTCACTCGTCCACTCGAATGGTCGATCTATTTCGGTGATCCTGTAGAGGGGTGAAGCAATCTCGCTGAAATGTCGGATATAACGGCGATAGTACTGGCATAAGCCAAGAAAACTTGGTGTCTCTGTGACTGAGGAGGGCATTGGCCACTCCGCTACTGCCTTAGATTTTGACGGCTGGGTAGCCACTCCATTATCGGATATGACATGTCCCAGGAACTCAACGCTCTGTCTAAAGAGATGACATTTCTTGGATTTTAGTTTCAAATTGGCCGTGCAGATGCTAAATAGTATTAGGGGCCAATTTCCTAATGCTATGCACCCTTTGGCCTTTCCCGGTGAGGTCTGTCTTCGTCACGTGATGTCGCACAGCTCCTCACACAGCAACGCAGCCTGGGCTAGGTGCCATTCCCACATGTGCGTATGAGATTAAGGACTATGCCTATAAGAAGTTATAATCAAGGGGTAGGACAGCTAGTCATACTGAGACTCTGGCTCATCGAAACATGATCAAGAACAAAGTCCATGGGACACTAGTCTAACATGAGATCGAGAACCATGCCCAAGAAACCTGATTGAGGAACATAGTCCACGATCTTTCATGTGATGCCCCTCTCACGCATATACCCTCCCGCTTCTCAAAGAATCACTTTTCATGACCTCCGATCACGGGAGGCATGGCTCGCAATATGAACGCTTACCATGGCCTGACTGTACATTGAGCCATTTTGACCACACAGATGAACTGACATGATCAAGACGACCGGCTGGCGAACCAGTCGATAGCGATCACCATCTGAGTTCATGCTCAGGGGCAACCAGCGGTCTGATCCGTACTTATCTGCCAACAGAGTACGAACTTTGACCGTTTTCCCTGGCCTTGCCTGCAGAGCAACCCCGACAACCCATGGAATTGCTGAGACTGCCCTGGGTGTGGATTGTCATCCACATACCACGTATGTCCACTTGCTGAGACAGGATGAACCAAAAATCTCAGTAGCCCCAACATTATGCCGACTAGACGGTACCACAGTAGGATGTCAATTCATCCTTCGTTAGACACGGAGGCCTTCAGTATCTCCTCAGCCCCATAGTTTTGATTTTATGTGCCTCCGGACTCTAGCGAGCCCACTGCCGCCTGTTCCCAATGCCCCTTCAATGAGCCTATCCCTTTCTGGTATCAGAAAAGCATGGTGTCCAAATTATTTAAGGTTTGCTCAAACGTTGGTCCGAAGACTATTATGTCATCAATGTAAAAGAGACAGATTTCCCATTGCAGGGTGGTTATTACCTGCCCAATGAGTCGTTCAAAAGGTCCGGGAGCATTGCACAATCCGTATGGCATCTTGCAGAATTGGAAAGGACGATCCCTACAAACGAATGCGGTCTTTTCCATGTCAGCTTCATCCATGGCTACTTGCCAGTAACGGCTAGCTAAGTCAAGTGTACAAAACCACTTGGCTCCGGACAAGGAATCCAAGGCCTGATCTATCCGAGGTAACTGATAAGCATCCTTGACGCTAAGATCATTAAGGCAGTGGTAGTCAATACAAAACCACAAGGTTCTGTCCTTTTTGCCTGCTAGTACTATTGGGCTAGCCCATGGAGATGCTGAGGGTTCAATAATACTAGTCTGCAACATGTCATTCACTTGTTGGCGTGCTTCCGCTTCTTTATAAATGGGAAGACGTAGTACCAGTTGACGTACTGGTTGATTATTGCCTGTGTCAATGGAGTATCATACGAGATGAGTTTCTCCGAGATCCATGTCTCCAGAGGAAAAACTATTGCGATATTTGTACAGTAATTTCCGAATTTCCTGTTTCTGTGATTGCTGTAATCCAACTGTGGCACATAGATATAAATCATGTAAGTGTTCGGGTAAATCATCAGTCATATGCTGTGGTGTGTCGGTAGGTGTAGGTGATTCCAATGAGAATATGTCCACTAAATGACCGTAGCGTACTCCTGGTTCCAGACTGCAGTACCATTGAACACTCTAAAAGGTATATATTCTTTATTAGTAGTGTCTACTATCATGTGGGGACTTGCCCATTGAGAGGCGATCATGTAATCAGGGTCGGGTTCCTGCATGGCGATGTGTGTGTTACTTCCTCACTGTGGTGCAGTGGCACCATAAGATTTGTTCTTGTCCCGGCTCAACTGTGCTGTACGTGAAAATATTACAGCACACGTGTCATATAATGATGATGCTGGTCCAAGAGGTATTCGTCGGCCGTGTATGTCGAGTTCCTGTTGTTTGCAATGTATGATGGCTTCTCTGGCACTGAGGAAATCAGAGCCAAGGAGGGCATCGTTATGAATAGAGGCGATGACAACTCACTGTATGAATTGCATCTCCTCTATTTGGATGACTAAATTGACTACACCGGTTATGGGCACATCAGCTCCCATAGCCGTCTGTAGGTAAATGTTTGTAGGTTTAAGGGGAGGCTTTTTATGAGGTGGGATGCTCTCATATAAGCGCTTGTTGAATAATGTGATTGAAGCACCAGTGTCAATGGTGGCACTGGTGGAAACACCGCTAAACAGACAGGCACATTTGTATATCACTTTGCGGTGTACTTGTAGAAGAGTTTCCAATAACGCTGTCTGCGACAATGGTGTCGGAGCGGAATCATTCTGTATGTAATCAGACTGTTTCTGAATCGCTTCTTTTAATGTGGTGGATGGCTGAGTGAGGAAGGGGCCAGTCCGTCGTCGCCGCAGCTTTGAGGGCTGTGGTGAAGGCGAAGCTGGGGGTAGCAAATATGATGGGGATGTTGCTGTTTCAGAGTATGCAGTATTAGTGTAGACAGTGGTGCATATGGGATGATGGATAAGCTCCACCTGCGCGCGCCATTTCTTGCAATGCTTCATTGGATGTTTTGCCGAAGCACAGAAGAAACAGCGACGCCGGTAGGGACGTGTTTCTCCCCATCTACTTTGGCGAATCCAAGAGGCAGAGTGAACCGTTTCTTCCAAGTCGCTGCTGTCTGTGGATGTGGGAGATGATGTTGTGTGTGGCGGTGTTTTGCATAACACCAAGGGACACCGAGAATTCAGTGTCTTGGTGGCGGGACGTGGTGCTTGCAAAAGCGTTGTTTTACAAAGGAAAGAAGGCTTATTATGTGTGGAGATAGAGGGGGATGGCGATGCTGCGGATGTGGGAGGCATCGTAGGCATCGACATATGTGAAGCCGTGCATTTTGGTGTAGGTGTAAAAGCTGAATTTTGTTGGTAATAGTTGGCCACCGAACGTTGTTGTACGATGGCCGCAGTTGAGCCGGGAAGTGAATACAGGCACCGAGGTGACTCTACCTTCGGTGCCCTTAAGAGTTTGATGGCTTCTCCAGTTGCGATGTGCTGTGGTCAGGGGCAGTCGTTGTGGAAGGAGGTTGGTTAGGACACCATTCCCTCCAATGGTCTGGCTGACCACATCCGAAACAGCTGTTTGGTGGTGGTGCGGTGTTTGTGGTGTTCGTTGTCCTGAAGTGAGTGGTGGCGAGGTTCGTGCTGAGTGTGGTCACTAAATGGGTTAATGTGGAGATCTGTTTGTTGATCTCGTCTATGCGTTCCCTCATGTTGCTGTTGGTGTTATTGTTGTGCTGGTTCCCATGCCCGGGGCCCCATTGTAGCTTCCTCTACGGGCACGCCCCCTTCCTCCAGGCGCTTTATTCTGATTGGAATTTTGTACATTCGTTTGTGCTGATGTTGGTGTGGTCGGTTTTGATGATCTGGGGGGGGGGGGGGTGAGTATTACTGGGCGTGGCGATTGCTGCACCCTCTACCTCGTTGATAGGGTGAAGTTGGCATCAGCTACTCTTTTCCCGTTCCAGAAGGTTTTCTATTCGGACCGCGGGTGCCGTTAATTGGGTCAAACTCCCGTGGTCGCCAAGAAATAGTTTTTCTTTCAGGGCGGTTTCACTGCTTGATGCATTGATGAAGGTGTCTAGATGCAGATGTATCACACCTTCTATGTTGGTGCTAGGACATGCGTAGGTGCCTAGCCTTCTAATTCGACTAGCTAACTCTGGAAGAGTTTCTCACGCACGTCGTCGGAGATTTTTTAGTTGCAGACGACTCGTTTCCCCAAGAGCTGTGTCGCCAAATCGCTCAGCTAATGCTCGTTCCAATTGGGTGTAGGTGGGTGTGTAGTTCGCCCCGCGATCCACAAGAACCTGAAGGGCTTTTCTGCAAAGCTTTGCGGCGAGATATTCACCCATTTGCTGATCGTTCCAGTGGTTAGTTCGACTTATTATCTCGAACTGTATTTTATAGTTGGTCGAGTCATTCTCCCCGGGAGGGAGAATGACTCGGCCAAGACCACGGGAAGAATGAAGTGGTTGAAATCCAGGTGGTGGTGGTATCTGCGAAACTGACGAGTATTCTGAGGCTGGTCGTTGTGCGGGTGGTGGTTGTGTTGGTGTTATCCGTTGATGCCGGTGCTGAGGAGCGAGAACGCACGTACTCCAAATCAGTGAATCCTGCCCCATTGTAGAACCATAAACCGGAATGGGTCTATGGACGAGAGGCAGAATATTATGAAGATTACGCGGACGTTCTTCTTGGTGTGAGGACTGATATTTCTCATATGGCGGTGGTGCAGTCGGCTCACGGTTGTGGTGTGTAGCATGATTGATGTAACGGCGAAAAGGTGGTGCTGAGTCCTCCTGAGGATGCCGTGGTGTTCCCCTTGAGTATAGTGTTGTGTTTGAAGGTGGTGGCGTGGGAGGTTGTCTGTAATATGGATTGTCGCCCTTCCATATGGTCTCAGTAGATGACACGGGTGAATGGTAGTAGTCTGAATGATTATGTATATGCCCGTAACCGGGTCTTTGTCGTGATCATCCATGATTCGGAGTTGGCCTGTCGCGGATGTCTGATATGGTTCTAAACTCTGTTCCCACCTGTGAGGAATTCCGAAAGGTGCTGTCACTGACAGGCGAAAACAGGTTATATTGCGGGGTTGTTGATTCCGTATTACACCCTTTGGGCTTCCTGGTGTGGTTCGCTGTCCCCGCCACGCCAGACGGACGCCAAGTTCCCACACAGGATGCAGCCTAGGCTAGGTGCCTTTCCGTACATGCCTGAGATAAAGACCTGTCCGAGTTAGGGGGACATAATCCGGGACAGAGTCAAGATGCACACTGACGACTCCCGAGCCGAGAGAACACAGTACTGGGTGCCAATAGGGTCATTTTGGTAAGGGGCCGTAGCCCCGCTAGACCATGCCACGGAGGTGATGCCCGTTTGATGCATCGCAGCTAAGGCCCTCACGTAGATCGTTCTTTGATGTCATTTTAGCTGAGAGGCCCGGCGGAGATCGTACCAAACAGGTCATCCATCCCATGGGTACCTGGACACCAGACTGCTCCACCCGTCCGGCAAGTGACAGGTTACACCGTCTCACGCACATACCCTCCTGCTTCCCAAAGAAACACTTTTCATGACCTCTGATCACAGGAGCCATGACTCGCAATACGAATGCTTGCTATGGCCTGACTGTACATTGAGCCATCTTGACCACTCATAACCAGTAACGGGTTGATGAACTGACATGATCAAGATGACGGGCCAGTGACACAGTCGATAGCGATCACCATCTGAGCTCATGCTCAGGGGCAACCGACGGTCTGATCCGTACCTATCTGCCAACAGAATACGAACTTTGACAGTTTTCCCCGGCCTTGCCTGCAGGGCATCTTCGACAAACCAAACCCAGAAGTCTGCAGAGACGTGCGCTCTGGGTGTGGACTGTCATGCACGTACCACGCATGTCCACTTACCGAGACAGGATGAACCAAAGCCTCAGCAGCCCGAACATGGCGCCGACTAGACGGTACCACAGTAGGATGTCAATTCATCCTTCGTTAGACACGGAGGCCTTCAGCATCTCCCCTGCACTATGAAAACGATTTTACGTGTCCCCGGACCCTCGCAGGCCCACTGCCGCCTGTTCCCATGAAACATTCGAGGAGCCTATCCCTCTCTGTTCACGGGTGGATTTCTAGCATAGTCTGTGAGCAAGTGAGCTTGGAATCCATCATATGACGCTACCTCTTGATTGAGGGAGTCGTCACTAAATGGAGACGTTATAGAACTAAGCTCACTATATGGAGTTCGCTGCTCGTTAATAATGATGTTCTTCGAGCCTCACATTAGGTGCAACTTGTAGCTCGCGGGGTAGTGTCAGGCTGTTCCGGTGTCTGATGTCGACTCGCTGCACCACAAGTGCATGACGAATGATGGCGCTGGTTAGCTTCCGGTCTCGGGGTGACGGATCATGTACGATACTGCCCTATGGGTAACAAAGACAGGCTCCTAAGGCTGGTGCAACTCAATCGTTCCGGTGGGGGCTGTGCGACCATCGTCGTGAACATTAAACACAACAGTCTCATCCCAAGAGTTTGTGTCACCAGTATGCCTGTCCATAGCAATTTCGTGATCTATGGACTTACAAGATTTGATTTGGTGACCTAATTAAAATAAGTTTATACAATAGTTTTACCTAAACAGACCGTCAAGTATGCTAGATAAAAATAATGAGCATACGAAAATACAAGACATAGAGACAGCCTGATGAACTTTTAAACGTGGGGCTCCCGGAGGTACCACACAGACTCGTAGGTCCGCAGAGGTATCACCGCAACGGAGGCTGCCGTACACGCGACTTAACTAATTAACTTAATATAAGCTATTATACCTCTAAGCTGAAAGGAAAGAAAATTATCTTTGTAGTGACGGAAAATCATGTGCCTCACGCGGGCACTACTCCTAGTGCTAGTTTCCGTGAGAAGTATTACCCTCTCGTGGACTGTCGTCACTGAATCCTTGCGAGAGGCAAGTGCCTCGCGTGGGCCTTCGTCATGGGAAAATGTCACCATTGCTTAAAGCGGGAGAAGAGTAGTGGTCGAAAGGGCCCCACTCTAATATTTAACCAAAATGTTGTAAAGAAAAGACCTTACCTGGTGAGATTATGACTATAAGGTTGCGTGCTGTTTTACGTGAATACGGGACGAACGATTCCCGAAGGATTCCCACGTCACCGTCTCATGTAATTCTCAGTACGCTAAATTAGTAGTTGCCGCTTTTATTTATGCGGGCTTTCTTCTATGCTTAACCTAATATTTAGTTTTTAGAGACAAGAATTATTTTAGGCCGTAAATGGCTGGCGTCTACCCAGCCTTTAGATACGGCTGTCATTGAGAACAGATGCCCTAAGACATCAATATTGAAGACAGTGTGCATACACGTTACTTAGTAAGATCTCTGAACTGGATAAGAATCCGGACATCTCGCTCTGTAACCACATAAAACGTCACAAGACATTGGTTACTTTTCACAAAAGCATTTTTAGGCAACTGATCTATCGTTATAGCGGGGGTAAGAGAGACGAATACCCACCATAAATGTCCTTCCCGTGAGGGCGTGGCAGATTTGGATATCATGCCCAGACATTCTTACGGAATTCGGTGGGGATGAACATCTCGTCCGTCACTAGGTCCTATGGAACTAACTTTTTAACCTGTCATTAGGTTTAAACACAAGTTTCCCAGCTATGCACTGCGGTGTGGCAGGATTGTTCAGCAGATATAAAGAAAATAATAATTAAGACATGTTTTTGCAGTGCTTTCCTACATTGGCAAAGCTGCTAACTACTGAGTATCCGAAGATACATGGGGAATGTGTTTACCACCACACCCTAGCCATCACCGCTTGAAAACCCCAATAGTTTCCCAGGGTTGGATCAGTCCATGGTGCGGATAGGGACATCCAGACAATTAAGAAGCCATAAGGCTTAGTGGAACATGAAGAGAAACAATAACTTAGAAATATGAGGCCATTTAGGTTTTTGGCCAATCTTACACAACCTTGCCGGAGTGCGGGGCGAAATTAATACAACTACCGGAAAAGAGTCGTACACTACGTGTTTCCTAGCAAAGAATTGTCTCTAATCATTTGAACCTATCATATCGAGCTGAATAGAAAAGTTTTTTAGTCGGTAGCATGCCGGGCTAAACAGAGTTATAGCATGGACAGCGACCTCAGTGAAAAATTGTTGGTGGCTGGAGAAAGTGCTGCATATATAAATGTTGCTGTATAGTGTTGCCTACGTGCACTGCGTCCTATATTTTCTACAAATAAACAAAACATATGAACTGATGGCCACTGGCTTATATAAACTAACCAGAACAATCAATACAGTGTGAAATGATCAGAATAATATATCTACAGTACAGGTTAAGGAACCTACTACGGTGCGGTTAGCAAAAACACCTTACAGAAAATAAGAATAACTATAAACAGATACAGAAATTATAACTAGTGGTCCTAAGACCGTTACGGTACCTTTTAGTCATCGGGATCGTTTATACAGAATGATATAATTATCAAAGATATAATTAACGGAATAATTAAAATGTCAAGTATAGTTACTTGAATAATCGGTAGCCATTCTTAAATCTGAGCTATGGTGTTACTGAAATTGATACGTCACTCTTAGTTTGACGTGAGTTGATGCATTCCCTGGAAGCTGGAAAGTTCCCACAGGCTGGTTTCCGCAAACATGATTCCCGCAAGCAGCTCGTGACGGGAGCGGATCAAACTCAGGACTGTAATCACAATATAGAATGTCTAACGAGTAGTCAGCAAGAGATACAATAACAATACTGCTGTGACGAAAATTAGTTCTTGATATATTCGTGAACAATATCTAAAAAGTTCCAAAAATGCTCCCGCAGGCAACGGGAGTTACAAAATTGCTTTAGTGCGGTGGGTTGGATTACTGCTGGCTATGGAAGAGAAACCGACAGAAAGCGAAGTGATCTGCGTAATGCCTGTTGTGCTGATCGTAGCTGACACAGGTCCAACCTATTTGGCCCGTGGCTGAGGATGCTCTCGAGCTCTGGATCTCATCTCTTTTTATACTACTCGTGACGTCACAGCCGCAGGCTCCAACCAATCATAGGTCGAGCAACAGCCAATCAGCGCGTAGCTAATAATAACACAGTCGAATGTTCTAGAACATTCTAGAAGTTCTGCGTACACATGGTTATGACATCACGGCAATATTTTGAAGATAATCAAAAGTGGTTTTCCGTGGATAACTCAGCCATTTCTTAACCAATTTTGAAATGGTTCACAGATTTGCAAAGGCCGTCGAATTCTGGTCTTGATAAATGCCAGATTCGGCTGGAACAGCTGATTAAAAAGGATTACATTGTACCGTCTCGGTACACTAAAAGCGTAATCTACGCACTCTGTCAAAAATAGCATTTAAACGTGCGCATGCGCACTATGCGCTTTAACGAACTTAGTCGTTTTTATAACGCAGTCTCTCTCATAGGCTCATATACGCTTATGGCTCTACCCAGGGGGGCGTGTTCAGTGATCGAATCCAGGACGGGTGGCGCGTACTCAGCTTGGCTGGTACGGCCGGTACCTGTCCGGTCGATCCGAACTACACCACATATGTATCGGGTACTAGGGTACCATACTATGGAAAACCCATTGGAAGTGATGTTGCGGGTATAGGACTATGTACCAAATTGCCAAAAATTATCAGTATTTCAGTTCCAAAATGCAACGCATCTTCGATATGCATATGAGCACATTTTGTATTCCATATCTTCACTCACCGTTAACTCACATGTAATCAATTATGTCTTATCGCCTATACATAAATGATTTCATTAAGAAATGTATCGTGTGTAATGCCTACCGCATAATTTACTAGAAACTACTGCTTCAGGCGACGTTCATACGTGCATTTTTCCTAAAATATATATTACACATATTATGAGCGAGACATTTTCTAAAATATAGTTTTTGTACCCTACGTCCATCTACTTATTTTTACCGTCGAGTGACAAAGGATTTAAAGTACTATGTCACCTCCCAGTACCGAATCATATTACATTGTATCTTTATGTGTAGGGGGAATTTTCCTAGTTCGGTATATATCATAATATTTGGTGTATTCTTTTTCATGTGCAAAGGAATTTTTGTAATTTTATTTGGCAGGTCTGAGGCAAATCAGTTTTCGCAAACCCAAATTTCAATTACATATAACATCACTAGTCAGATAATATAGTAAAAACGTGCATATGCCTATTGTAAGTCAATGGACCTTTCCAGTTTTAGCTATGCTCCACCCATATGTAAGCTAAGCTCCACCTGCACTTCGCACATATTAGGATCGATCGAACCCTCCCTGACTATCGATTTCGAGAAAACTATACATGTATGGTTGCTTTTATACCACATTTCCAAGCTATAGATGGCAACACTATGACCCAGCGTATATACTGAGACAGACACGCTAGGTTTTTCTGATTGGCTGAAAAGTAAATCATGAAAGCCACGATATGATATAGAAATGTACCAACATTTAGCTACTAAATCCTGAATATCTTTTTTTGATGGGATGATAAAAAGCTTAAAACTACCTGCATAGTTTATGAGTGGCATATTAGATCACCCGAATAGCTAACAAGAGATGAGGTTAGTTATCCTTTAAGACTACTACATTCACTCTAGACATCCACTGTGTGATGAAATATTAGTCAGGAATATATTTCGTGTCAACTCGTCCATGATATTGTGTAGGTTTTAGGGAGAAATTGTGTAGAGTTGCCATAACCAACTGGATAATTCACCTTTCCAGAGTATCCACCCATCATATGACGTCATAATCAACTACGTGATGTGTAGAATGACATCGTGAATGACGTCTGGGCCAATCTTTGAACCAATTCTCCATCAATAATGCGCACTCACAAGTCATTATTTGCCAAAGATCATAATACCATTGGCGTCCAATTATATTCAAAATTGTAACATCATATTTCTACTCGGCTTTGAAAAAAGTTATTTATGAGCTGGATTTTATTGCGAAGAGTGGCAAAGCGTTGTTGCTCTGCGTCAGCCATTCCAATATTCTGAATGGTGCGAGTCCAGCTGTGTGCTGTGATAATACACGAGGATCTGGGTTTTTTGCCTGGGTGGGAGGCGGGTAGCTCGTTAATAGTAAAAATTTGTAATGAGACGCAGTTAAGCATATGAAATATCCCAACAGGCACATGACGTCCATGACGTGATCTTAATGTGGATTCAACGTTGAAACAACGTCATGTGCCTGCTGGGTATATGTTTTAGCCAGTCATTCCAGTTGAAAGGTTTTTAAAATAAGCTTTCCTATGCTAGAAAATAGTTCCCTCAATGGATGTAAACCATCAACATAAAATAATTATGACATTTTCAGTAACAAATATACATTCGATATTCAAGAGCTTTTTTACAGTATATCATACTGATACTATTATTATGAAGGCAGTCCTTTCATATGTGAATTTACAAAAACATTTTCTACATATAAAATATGTTTTCACTCGACCTATTTTATGTCTAAGAACATTTCTGGTTAAGTGAAGCTTATCAGTGAAGAAAATTATCGGCCCAGTCATTCCAGTTGAAAGGTGTTTTCCTATACTCGTAAATAGTTGCCTCAACGTTATATAAACCATTTTAAACCATCAACATAAAATAATAATGATTTTTTTCAGTAAAAATATACATACGCTATTCAAGAGCTTTTTACGGTACATAATCCTGAAATTAGCATTATGAAGGCAGTCGTTTTATATGCGCATTTTCAAAAACACATGCAAATTTTCAAAAAACATTTTCTACATATAAAATATGTTTTCACTCAACCTGTATTTATCCCAAGAACATGTATGATTAGGTGAAGAGGATCATGGAAGATTATTTTGAATGAAGTCATTTCACATGCGAATTTTTTTCTTTTTAAAAACATCCTTAATGGCTCAAACTAGTTTCATATCAAGAGAAATTATTGACCCAGTCATTCCAGTAGAATGGTTTTTAAAAATAACTTTTCCTATCCTCATAAATAGTTCTCTGAATGGTATGTAAACCATTTTAAACTGTCAACATAAAATAATTGACATTTTTCAGTAAAAATATGCATTCGCTATTCAAGTGCTTTTTTCTGTATATAATCTATTATTATGAAGGCAGTGATTTCATATATGAATTTTCAAAACCATTTGCTACATATAAAATATGTTTTCACTCATCATGGGTTTTTTTTATCTCTAAGAACATTTATGGTTAGGCGAAGAGTATCATGGAAGATTATTAAGAAGGAAGTTATTTCATATGTGAATTTTCAAAAAGCATTATATATCAGTGGCAACCCTAACAGTAGCACAATGACGTGATATGACGCAATGAAGCATGATCGAGTTTACGAGACAAGACTGACTGAAATGCACACATAATGCACACTAATCTTTGAACCGTTGCTCCATAAATAATGCACACTCACCAGTCATTATTTGTTAAAGATCAAAATGCCGATAACGCGTGTTGTAAAGTACTGCGTACTTCAGCCTGAATTCTGTCACGTGTTATGGCGAATTCACCGCAGTGCTCTATTCAGCTGCATTTCGCAGCATGTTTTTTGGTGAGTGCTGCCTTAACATAGCATCGCATATTGCCAATAGAGGGTGGGGGTGATGGGTGCACCATTCAAGGGCATGATTGACAACGAGTAAACAAATTAAAGCATTTTAAATGTTTTTATTAATACTGACATCGTAAACGAAACAACATATTATTACACCGATATGATTCTAGTAAATAACATCAAACTGTGATATGTTTATTAATACTACAATATTAAGATAATATGTTAATTAAAGGTAATGATATTAAGGGTATCGATATTATGGTGTTAACAGTTGTTTAACAGATATTACATCGGTGATACACCTAAACCATGACGCCATATACAACCAGTACAAATCAATACTTTATTCTTTAGTGACTAAATTTTGGTACTGCATCAAACTGTGATACAACGATATGTTTACTAATACTACAATATTATGACAATATACTAATTAAAGGCAATGATATTATGGCGTTATCAATTGTTTAACATATATTACATCGGTGCCGCGCATAAACCACATCGTCATACACAACCGGCACAAATCAGTACTTAACTCTTTAGTGACAAAATTTGGTCCTGAAAATAATATATCGTGCTTAACCCTTTAATGGCAAAAACGTCCATAGCCAACCTCCTTAGCGGGCTAGAGGAAGACCCATTTGCGGACCGAGAGAAGACTAATTTTTTTAATTTACCGCTGTAATGACTGCCACAGGTATCTAAATCGTGGCGCAGTGGTTATTTAAGTCTGAGGAATATTTTGAAACTAATTTGACTGTGCGATGGCATAGGAAGCTACAAAATTGCATTCATGTTAGTTTCGTAATATTCAACAGCATAGATATATAGTTGATAGACCACTAAGTAGGACGACTATGGATGGTTTCGCCATTAAAGGGTTAAGCCTGAAATATTAATTAAAGGTGTCAATATTATGGCATTAACAGATGTTTATCATATATTATATTGACGATGTACCATAACCATGACGTCATACACATACGGTATAGATCAGAACTATGTTCATATGAATCGTACTGTTTGTTAAGTTCGCAATAATATTCATCTTCGCACATTTCTTGTAATGCGTCTTCAATATACAGTTCGAGATTGTCAATCGGATCAAAATTAAAATCAATACCTAAACACGAATGTTGATGCGGACTCAGATGATTCACACTGCAACCATAACAATTTTGTACCTCTAGCTTTTGTATCTTTGTAGACAGCATATACACGAATAATCTCTGGCTGTTCTCAGGCTCATTAGGCAAAGTGCAATAATGCCATGCGTGATACATACTCTTACAATACTGGCATAATTTCATATCATCGTGATTTAGTTCATCAGCAGTGTCAATGGCGATGAGATTTAGTTCATCATCAATACACATGTACTGTCGTCGAGGTATATAGCGTCTTTAGTATCCGGAGAAACGTCCATTGGCAATACTGGATCATCAGTATCGCTAGTTGCCATAGTAGGTATAATGTCAGACATGTTCAGATTACTGTAGACCATAAAAGCTTGGAGGTAATAGCCTCAGCGGAGTTCTGTTCTGTTTTGGCATTAAAAGTAGGCAATGCGGATAACAGTGAGTCAGCGTTCAGTTTCAAAAGTTCCCACTCAGCGTCTGACAGGTACAATCCATTACATGCCGCTCGTGGAGCTACGTCAAAGCAGAAAAAGTAACACAATTCGATGCAGGGAAAATCGTCGCTGATAGATATACGAGCAGAAGAGTCCAGCGAATATGTAAATTGTACGCTTTCCTTTTTGCGCGCACGACGTACTTTCTCTTCAAGATCGGGAATGATATGCACCAGTTGTCTAAACACTTTTATGCGTATATATATATACACCATGTTTGGTAGGATAACCGTCAGGATGAAACTGTCGCAGATCGATACACCACATTTCGCCAAATCGAATCGTTCTCGCTTTATGCAAATTTCCGAGATCACATCTCTGACATCAATGATGATTGCTTTAAATACTTCGTACATTGATCAGTCGACATTATGAATGATTGAAAGTGATAGATGCGACATGCGAGACAACATCATTTATATCGCTGTGGAAACTGTAGCGTCCAGTGGCAACCTGGATGAACAATAGCGTCCAGATGCCCATTTAGAACAATAGCGTACAGACGCACATTTAGAACGATAGTGCACAGCGTGCACTTATGAACAATAGCAGTCACCTGCATGAACAATAGCATCCAGAGGCCGTCTGCATGAACAATAGTGTCCAGCATACATTTATGAACAATAGCGTGAACCTCCACGAACATAGGAGATGCGTACCAACGTTCTCACATGTCTGAGAACCACGTCCATGTTGACGATAGTGACCACGGTTCAGTAGAACATTATGAAGATGATATCACAAATATTAGAAATTGTCAACTAATAAGGTTTCTAATGAAGTTTCTAATGCGGTTTTGTAATTAAAATATAATGGTCAATGTCTATTCCATATTCCATTAATAACAACGAACTAATTTGAGGCATGATCAAAATCCTCCCGTAATTAATTATACCATCGCTTAAAACCCATTGCATACTCCTCATAATCAATGCATGCATCTTGTCCTTATCATCGTTGCACCAACTAGTGACATATGCTATCATAGAGCAGGCAGCAAATGCGGCTTCGTCGTCTATGGATAACCCTGACATTGTTTACGAACTGATTGATAAAATACAATGATACTATTTATATTTATACTACCACAACGTTTCATTCTCATAGTCGTAGGGGATTTCACTCGTACATGAATCTAATGGGTATCATTAACATTCATCTTCAATTCCTTTTCATAACCTGATTTTGGTTATTGTATTTTGGAATTCAGTTAACTGGTTAATGAGCTTGTATGTCTTAAGAAAAGAATCTGTCACTCAAGTATCTGATGTCATGAGCTTGTATGTCTTAAGAAAAAATGACATCTTTCATTCTATGGTGAGTGACATGTATGGAGGGAATCAATCTATCACTCAAGTATCTGACGTAATAACCAATTGCCTCACTAATGAGGTGACGTCACAATCAGTATGAGGTATACCTATATACCATAGAATAAAAGATGTATGTATGTATGCATGTTAGGAAATAAATGTTAAAACATGCCCACTGCAAGATGTTTCTACAAAATTATAAGTCATTACGCATAATAGATGACATATAATGGTATCAAACAATAAAATGTAACTACCCAGTATTGACACCATCTGATGTAATGGTAGATTCTACCATCGAGTGATTGTTATATGCATGAAACATTTGCGGTATCAAACGATTAAATGTGACTACCATGTGTTGACAACATTTGTTGGAATAACAGATTCTATCATCAACCACTTGACATACTCGAATGTATAGTCATGCGCACATTTGTCTGCTATAAAAATAAAACAATCAAACTGTTTTGAAAACATTTGGCACGGGTGTCTACTTTATTCGTTATGTACAATTAATAACTATTTTTGAAAAAACATTAGACGTGTGTGTTTACTTTAATCTTTTTGAACAAAACAAATGTGTAATAGGCGCAGTTATGCAAGTCGAATGCGTATTTCGGTCCATCGAGTGGTTGCAATGCATATGCATAGTCACGAAACAAACCCATTAATCGTCATTTGACTGCTATAGAGCAACACTCTAGACAAAACTGTTTGAACATTTTGGCACGCGTTGTCTGGCATGGTAAGTCATAAAAGGAGAATGGTAAAAATTAAATTTGTCAGTCATTCTCTGTATTAGAATGTGCTCTTAATTGTGTGATCGCTCGTGTACGGCGAATTCCACTCTGATACATTGTGGGTGTATAAAATGGAACCGTTATTGTGCTGTATCAATATGGCCACCTACATGAGTTGTAATGCTTGAGATTAGGATCCGAATCTAAGGAGTTTTAACAAATTAGTACATAGTCAATACCAACCGAAAAATTAATGATGCGTATGTATTTGTTTCGTCGAGAATGTTTGAACAGTTGAGATCCACAAATGCACTTAAACCAATATCATCAGGTCCTGTTTTAAAGGCCAACCAAATCTTAGAATTATGTTTTACACAAACAACCGCATTTATTCCATGCATGCTCGCATATACGAAAACACGTAATACACTCATAAAACATATATACGCATGCACGTGCACGTGTAATACTCTCATGAAGGGACTGTGAAACTCTCTTGAAGAAATTCGAGGGTTGAAGGGTTAAAGGGTTAAGAAAATCTATAGCACCCATGTAATGGTGTAACATGAGGTGGTCGCTTAAGGCAGGTTTTACTGAATTACATAGTAAAAACATGGTTATAACATATCACTGCCAGCCCAAAAGGATATATTTATATTTATAGTAAACGACCATCTATGATCATGCTACTATGCACGTAATGTGGCTCTTAATTGTTGAAATGTAACGTCGTGAATGATAAGGCATACGGTCGCCAACCAACACCCACAATGACTACTGTTAACGTATGAACGCCGTGAATTAAAAATGCATTAATCCTTAGTGGTAAATAACAATAGCCAGTGAGCGGGTTCAAGCATTATTATCGATTTTTAAAAACTCCCAGAGAGGACATTGTAATATCTTGCTAAATATCAATCTCTAAATGGGTGGCTGTATGCTATTGTTCGTGCAGGTGGCCGACTAACCCATTGATGCACATCATTTTGAAAATTTAATAATTAAATGACTGCCACTTTAAAAAATCTCCTTAAACACGATAGATAAAACTATCTATATAATATTATACAACATCGATAAGTTTGCCTATTACCCACATAACACTCTGATTTTTTATTGAAAATTAAATGACTGGGAACACATTTTGTTCATATTTTTGAAAATTTAATAATTAAATGACTGCCACTTTAATGAATCTCCTTAAATACTATAGATAAAACTATCTATAAAATATTATACAACATCGATAAGGTTACCTATTACTGGACACCTGCATGAACAATTATAGCAGACACCCACTCATTTAGAACAATAGCGTCCTGCATGAACAAAGCGTCCAGCCGCTCATTTTTTGACTGGAGGGGACCGGCTGGACGCTATCGTTCTCCAACAATTGCATTTGACCTCGTGACCTATACCCATCACTCATTTTGACAGGAGAACAATAGCAGCGGCCGACCCTCTTAACTACTACTATCATTTCTTTTGGCGGCCATTTTAAATTTACTGCAATTAGCGCACTTGTAAAAGGAATTTTATTGTGGTCTTGATCCTAATCTGATAAAGAT
>CM067375.1:29605243-29617743 GCA_034401795.1 Chaetoderma sp. LZ-2023a | reverse complement strand
CTGGGTTGAGATGCTCTGATGCCTGCCTCTGGACATCCATGCCATGTTTAATCATTGCAGGTGTCACAGACATTTGATAGAATAGAGGGAGTAGTGCACACAGCTGGCGGATCCACTATGTGTTCCTGGTGAGAGGCATGATATGCAGACCATGCAAGCGAATTCTCCTTGACTAATTCCATCTCATTAAAAAGTTGGAGAGCATATTCTGTCCATTGATATTCTTCATGTCTTGCATCTTCTAAGACAGACGCGGTGTTTTGAACTTTACTCTGTGGAACAAAAGCATTTGTAATCTTCATGGAAACAGCAGGAACATAGGTATAAGTCTTTGTTCCAGACGGTGATATTGCAACGTGCTGTCTAATCACTCCAGGTTCCCTCTCACTTGGGAATCGGAAAAGACTTATTCCAGTACCATTTAAGACTATATGCTCGGCATCAACGTGGCGCAGGGGTGTAACCCACTGGGTGTCAATCCAGACATTTGGAGGGGCTAACCAGAGCATTATGCACAACGCTAATGAAATTACACTTGGAGATCGAATCAACTGAAATGGTGCTCGCCCTGTGAGGATCCGCCAGGCAGGTGCAGCGCATGGCTCCACGCCTCGAAGGAGCCCACCCTCAGCTACTGGAGGTCTAATCAACTCGTCTTGTGGAGCCAAGGGACGAGGATGGAGAGCTACTGGCCAACCGAAATAGAAGACCAAACCCAAAGAGAACCCCAGTATCAACATCATGCACTGGAACGCAGAAGGGGTTACCAACAAGCTCCTGTACGAAAACAACATTGATATCTGCTGCATCCAAGAGACACACCTGCAAGAAGGAAAACCGTTTAAGAGATCAGATCAGAGGTTACCAGATTTTCCCGTGTGATCGAAGAGGAAGAAAGAAAGGCGGGGTGACCACCTTGGTCCGAAACAGTGTGAACGCCAGCCAGATCAAAACCTTTATGGAAGAGGCAGAATATATCAAGATCAAGGTAACAACCAGCAACTCTGTGATTGACATTGTCAATTATCACTGCCCTAATGACAAGAATCTCCCACTTGACACAATCCAGGTCCCGGACTGCCACTTCCTCATTGTGGGAGACTTTAATAGCCAGTCCCAGAGCTGGGGATACAGAACACTTGATAAACGAGGAGAAGACTTTGAAGCATGGCAAGATGAAAAGCACCTTTTACTTGTCAATGATCCCACAGATCAGCCTACCTTCTACTCGCGCCAGTGGCACTCGACAACAACGCCGAACTTGGCATTTTGTACAGAAGACATTCACAGAAACCTCAGTAGAGTGGTCGGATCGCAGTTAGAAGGAAGCGACCACCGCCCAATCCTTCTCTCTCTTTCTGGAAGTATTTCGACAAGTTCACCTCAACATCCAAGGTGGAACTACAAAAAGGCAATTTGGAGTCTGTTCGGCATTCGTTCCAATGAGCTTACCCAAAATATAGCAGTAGAAGGGAGAAACATCAACAATGTGGTCAAGGAATTTAATTCAAGTATCCTCAAGGCTGCCAACGAAGCGATTCCTCGAGGGTTCAGGAAAAACTACCACCCCTACTGGACAACAGAACTGCAAGCAGCACATGATAAACTAGACAAGGCCAGAGAAGATGCAGAGGGTAATCCCTGTCATGAAAACCACTTCACGCTACAACAAACTAAAGCCAGGTATCTAAAGACCAAGCTGGAGGCCAAAATAAGAAGCTGGAGGGAAAAGACGGCAGGGTTTAATTTAGAGAGAGACACCACACAGCTATGGAGACTGACTAAAGCACTGAATGATGAGGGTGTCGGGGGAGAGAAGATTACTCTTGAAGAAGATGAACAAACACTGTCAGGAAAGATGGCTGCAGATGCCTTTGCGAAGGCATATGCAAAAGAAAGCAACATTTCTATACCACGAATGCGTCAAAAAGAGGTTAGAAAAGAGCAAAAGGAAAGAACAGAGACCAACACTCACGATGCAATGAAAGTTGACATTAGTTTAGCAGAACTGAAGAGGGCTATCCGCCAATTGAAGAAGAAGAAATCTCCCGGGCCAGATGGCATTACGAATGAAATGATCCAACACCTTGGTAATGCATCTCTCCGCAAGTTACTAGACATCTTTAATCTCAGTTGGACCAATGGAGAGGTTCCTCAGTGTCGGAAGGAAGCCAGAATGACTCCTATTCTGAAAAAGGGAAGAACAAGACGAAGGTGCTGAGCGACCGTCCTCTCAGTCTTACAAGCTGCATATGCAAGACCATGGAGCGCATCGTCAACCAGCGGTTGCAGTGGTACCTGGAGTCGGAGAACATTATAGTTTCAGAGCAGGCCGGCTCCAGAAGATACAGGAGCACAGAAGATCAAACAACACATCTTGCACAGGTCATAGAGGACACTTTTCAAGCCAAGAAGGTGATGCTAGCTGCCTTTATCGATCTGCAGAAGGCATTTGACAAGGTGTGGAAGGATGGCCTCCTCGTGAAGCTCCGGCGCACAGGCATCGGTGGCAACATGTTCCGATGTACCAAGTCATACCTACACAATCGCAGAGCTAGGGTGCTGGTGGATGGGCAATCTGGACAGAATGTATTGCTGAGACAAGGGGTGCCACAAGGCTGAGTATTATCACCAACTTTGTTCATACTCTTCATTAATGACATTGTAGCAGAGCTGCCCAATAGGATCCAAGCAGCCCTCTATGCAGATGACCTCGTACTCTGCTGCACCGAGGAGTACACAACGACTGCCACGTACAGAATGCAGCTCGCCTTGGACAGAATTACAACTTGGGCCAATCGCTGGTGTATTACCATCAACAAAGAAAAATCATCAGCTATGCTATTCTCACTGTCCACCAAAACCAAGGTTGGCAATCTGACACTGGGCGGTACTTCACTCGAGTACGAGGACCAGCAGACATACCTGGGAGTCACCTATGACAGAAGATTAACATGGAAGGAGCACATCCAGAACGCAGAGGCAAAGGCCAGAAGAAAGCTAAACATCATGAGGAAGCTGGAAGGAACAAAGTGGGGTGCCAATGACAGGATCCTCAAGACCATCTACCTATGTGCCGTACGACCACACCTTGAGTATTGATCCAGCTCATGGATGACAGCAGCTAAATCTCATCAACAGAACCTCGACAGAGTACAAAACCAGGCACTGCGCATCATCACTGGTGGAATGAGATCAACACCAATAGAAAAAATGGAGCAGACAGCAGGCATCCCCCACTTAGCAAAGGAAGGGAATGCAAAGCACTGATCCAAGCTGCAAAGTTCAAATCGTTCAACAACCACCCGACAAGCACAGCTGTCATCAGGAAGACTTAAAAGATCAAGTTTTGTGAAAGAGACAAAAGCACTTCAAAGGAAACACCAAGAAATGTTGCCAGCACAAATAGAAGACCCAAACCACACCCTTTATCCTCCACCCTGGGAAAACAAACTAGAGAGCATAGCTATTCGCACCACAGTACCTCATCTCACAACCAAAGATGAGCACAGTGATGTGAACAAGAAGGCCCTGACCCTAGCCATGCTGGAAGAAATGCACCCTCAGGAGACATGGATAAGGATCTACACAGATGGATCAGCCAAAGATGCAATTAGGAGCGGAGGTGCCGGACTACACATACAGTATCCAAACAGACAACATTAGTCAGCTGCAATACCGACAGGCAAACACTGCACAAACTACAGAGCTGAAGTGGAAGCACTGGTTCATGCAGCTAATACCATCAGCAAAACAGCAGACCCTATTGCACAGATTGTCCTTTTATCTGATGCCCGCTCCGTCCTTGAGGCTATCACCAAAGGTAAGCTGCCACAACTTGAAGAAGCACTACAAACCATCAAATGCTTTCGGATAGCATTGCAGTGGATCCCCTCACACTGTGGAGTCCAAGGAAATGAGGAAGCAGACAATATGACAAACGTGGGCGCAGAAGAGAATCAGACAGAAAAAATGGTTACACATACAGAGATGAAGACTATCATCAAGTCACTCTATAGAACACCTCAATCATAAGATGCCTACCATCATCTCTCGAGGCCATAGCAAGTGACCATTTTTCGTCTCAGAACTGGACATAACAGACTAAACCAACACATGTACAGGCGGTTCCACCTTACGACATCGCCCGCTTGTCCTTGTGGAGAAGCAGAACAGACCACAGAGCATATACATCAATGTTGCAGTACGTATCAGCTGCTGAGAGAAGAGATCTTGCCTTTGTCAACCTCTTTTCTTGAAAAGCTGTATGGGCCTGTGGAAGAACTGCAGAAAGCCAGAGATTTCATCTTGAGAACGGCTCTCCAAGTGTGATACCAGCGATCGAAAAGAAGAAAGAAGAAAGTACCATGGAGCGATGTCTTTGAAGTTGCTGAGCTAGGATTATGGTCTAGATTGTCAAGAGCGCCTACATTGAAGAGACCTTTCAGGAGAGTAGTTGGAGCTACTCCGCCATCATCTCCAAACCTCTCGCATACAGCAGTGGCGAGCCAGTCCTCAATCTGCATCACACTCTCATAAGAAATACTGATGCTCATTTGATATAACCGCCGGATAATCGTCTTGCTTTTAGTCAGTGAATCAATATTGATTCCATTATAAATAGGCAGATGATGTTCTCGGTCTAGAGTGTGTCAGAGATTGACAGATGAATTAGGCTTCCTTTTCTTTTTGTTGTAGATTATGCTTTGGCCAATGGTTAGGCTCGGCTCATCTGTGACTCATGTCTCTCTTGATTATTCAGATTTGGACCATTGACTATCATGGAGATAAGAAATTCCAGACTAGACGGCAATGAGTCTTCCTGACAACCAGGTGGAAACTGACCAGTGAATTTGAATCCTTCATGGTCGAAGATATCTTTTCTAACAATTGCTGCTGCTCGGGCCAGGATCAGGCCATCTTCAGAAAAGTCACGTTTTGTCAGAGCAACTTTTATCATGCCTTTCATCCCTTCTTTTAATATTAGAATAAGGTTTTTCCTGTCCTGATGCACGTGTGCGGATGAAAAACGTTAAAGTAAATGTTCCTTCAATCTGGTTTTGTTGATAGTCTTTTACTGCCATGTTCCTCCAGACGATGTACGTTCATTCAGTGTAACTCGGATAATTTGAAGAGAAGAGTCCTGCTATTAACAGAATTTTCAATGTAACTACTACGTTTAACAAATGCCCTAGACCCGTTCATCGTCTCATCAGTGTTCACTGTTGCCTAGTGTAACTGCCTCGTGTGACTGCAGTACCGATTTATCAGGTTGTTTAAACAATTTAGATGATACTTAGCGTCCATTGCTATGAGATCTCCTCCAACTATTTGCGAACGTATTTGGGTATCTTGCAATTCCGTGATCATAGTTCTTAGATTGGCATTTATATCATATGTTGAAACCTGATGGCGGTCACCGTGCTCCACACCTTTCTCACAAAATAAACATTGCCTAATGGTAATCGTCCGGTGCTTAATTGGTTGCATACAATGTTCAGTATCATCTGGACTGGAATCCTTTTGGTTTCTTGCTCTTGCCAGTTTATCATTGTTGAATTTTAAGTGACATGATTTTTGCCACGATGCAGAATTGTTCCCGAAATCGTCAATACTTTGATGACTCCCGAATTTCAGTTCAGTTGACAGCTGATAAATTTCACGGAACTGCTCTACATTCGTCAAGAATGGCTGATAGGCTGACGTCCTGTCAGAAATCGTTCCTGGACAAAGAAGTGGACTTTTTGACTGCTCAACATGTGATAAAATCGAGCTCCATATGGATTAAGTTTTGTAACATGATTTATTTGTTATAATATATCGTCTTATTGGGAATGCGCTATTGTTGCTGAGCAATTAATGCGTATGATAGGCCTATATATAATCACAAGCAAAATTTACATTAATAGAGGAGTGTCTGTGTTGCTTAATGACATAATTCTGAAAGCAGACGACAAATTCCAAGCAATATTTATTAAAATGTAGATAATGCGTTTCCGTTTTACTTTTGATTAATAATTTCTAAATTTACCGGGAGCCAAATATTGTTTAAAAAATAAATATTACAGAATTTCTGACTATTCTAGCTATCACGCCAGCGGATCTATGGCGGTCATCTTGGAAAATGGCCGTCCATGTGTCGATTTGGCAATGCCTCCACATCGGAAAATATTTAGAATATATTTGTCTACACATATGCCAAATTTGGTGCTTCAAAGTGCACAATTTACGTTCAGAAAAGAAACCGATTCCAGCTCCGAGACGATTTCTTATGCCGATACCATCACCTAGGTCGTCTCCCAAACCTGCGCCACCAAAAGTGAGCATCGACTCACAATCAAAGAAAAACAGCAACGCGCCAACACATGAACAGACACATGCAAAGACAACACTGATAATCGGGTCGTCCATTATTAAGGGCATCACTGTAAATGGACTTAATAAATCAGTCGAAGTTATATGCAAACGAGGTGCGACCATAGAAAGAATAAACGATGTTATCTGTGCCATGAATTTAGAAATATACAAAGACATCATTATATTAGCCGGTACAAACAATTCAGACGGCTTGCTCTGTGACGCTTTGAAAGCCATGGAACGACTAATATGCGATGTCCATCGCCTCGCCCCACAGTGCAACGTGCACATATGTCAATTGTGCCCACGAGATGATGACGTAAATAGACAGAACTTTGTGCGCCGATTCAATCAACATATGGAAGTGCGACAGAATTTTCTGAACTTTTCCGTGATCGAATCTGCGGACAGGTTCTATTCCACGCATCGTCCGGGGAGGATAAATGGTTCGTTGTATTTCGCGGACAAACTACATCTAAACAAATCCGGTTCATCTGTTCTCGTAAAAGCGATAAATGGTCACGTGAACATAATCACAAAACAAGCATGTAGATATTGCGGTGAAGAAAATCACAAACACTCCCAGTGCCGACACGGTCGTCCCGTCGACTGCTGGAAATGCCATGGATCCGGCCACAAGTCTTCCCGATGCCCTGTATACTAGGATGCCGGCCAGGAAGCAGTGCCTACTCCCAATACCTGTAACGAGCAGCCTGCTGACATTCCTAAATCAGAGTGCCAAACCAAACAATCAAACACTTACAGTACTATAAATAGTCATAATGCTACCATCAATAAGTTCAGTTGTAGGGTGAATGCTCTACTGCTTTATAACCGATATCAAGTATTGAGTGACGATGATGATGGTAATAATAATAATAATAATAATAATAATAATAATAATAATAATAATTATAATAATTATAATGATGAAAATATTAAAAATAAGAAAAATAATAATAATAATGATAATAATAATAATAATGATAATAATAATAATAATAATAATAATAATAATAATAATAATAATAATAATAATGATGATGATGAAAATAATAATAATAATAATAATAATAATAATAATAATAATAATAATAATGATAATAATAATAATAATTCGCTTGACGACAATTGTTCTGACAAGGCAGAGGGTCCAGATAATGCTAATCTAGATTATCTTAATATATTCTGGTACATAGATCAAGCAAACTTTATTAATTACATGAACATTATGAAATACTGTACTGTAAAGACTAAAAGCACTAAGTGCGCTATGATAGGTCCTAGAAATCACTTCTCTAAATGGGTATGTAATAAAGATTTTGTTAAAGAGGTAAGGCATTATGATAACCCAACATTTAATATTAATTGTAAAGGCCTACGAATAGGTCACTTAAACGTCCAGCACTTATTGCCTTAAATTAATGAACTTAAAATAACAATGGAAAGAAATATAAAGGAAATCGAAATATTAGGAACAACAGAAACATTTTTGGACGATGATGTCACAAATAATTTAATTAATATTCAAGGGTACAATATTGAGAGAAAAAACAGATTAAATAAGGAAGGCGGTGGAATAGTATTATATATAGATGAAAATCAATCATACAGTAGGAGGCTTGATTTAGAAACTCCAAATATGGAAGCTTTATGGATAGAAATAAAGCCGTATAAATTAAAATCATTTTTACTCTGCTGTACTTATAGACCACCAAAATCACTAACTGGTTGGATAGATGAGTTTGAATCATCTCTTGAATTTGCATATTCACATAATACTGATATCATCCTTATAGGCGACTTTAATATTGATTTTCTTAAACCAGTTATGCCTAAATGGAAAGCTGTAATCGATTTATTTAACCTTGAACAACTAATAAGCACACTCACCAGAATCACTGAAACAACAGCTACATTAATGGGCCATATTTATGTCACAGACAAAAACAAGTATGCTTCGGTAAGTGTAGGAGCTTTGGCAATAAGTGATCACTATCCCGTGTTTGCCGAGAGAAAAAGCACTAATCTAAAACCAAATAGTCATCACACAATAAAATACAGATGTAAAAAGAGCTTCAATAATGACCAATTTCTCCAGGATCTGTCAAATTACAATTGGGACTCAATCGATTTGATACATGATGCAAATGACGCCCTAGGAGCATTTCAGAAAACCTTTACCTCAATACTAGATAAACACGCGCCCATTATTGAGCGTAGAGTAAAACACATTTCTCAGCCCGGGTGGATAAACGATGATATTTTAAAAGCTATTAAAGATAGGGATTATAACAAAAAGCAAAATAACATGGTTAAATATAAAGAATTAAAACAAAAAGTAATGACGCTAATAGAAACATCAAAAAGAAATTATTTTGGAGTGCAATTGAAGGAAAACTCAAAGAATCCATCAAATATATGGAAAAATATGAAGAACATAAACCCTAAGACAAACAGATTACCTTTGGTTTTATATGACAACGATGGAAATGAAATTAGGGATACGGCTAAGCAGTGTGAAATGTTTAATCAATATTTTACAACAGTTGCTTCTAATCTTGCGAATTCAATACAGATAACAAACCATGAAATATCAAATAATCTTAGAACATATGTTGCGAATAAAGTGCCCAACGACATCAAATTTAAAATACCTAATGTAGCAGTAAATTATGTATATGAAGAATTGGCTAGCTTAAAAAACTAACAAGTCCGCGGGTCACGATGGCTTGAACGCGCATTTCCTTAAAGCTTCAGCACCAATTATTGCTCCAGCAGTGACAGCTATTATAAACAAGAGCATAGATAGTGGCGTGTTTCCAACATCATGGAAGCATGCCAAAGTAAAACCATTACATAAAGCAGATAATAAATCAGATATCACTAATTATAGACCTATATCTATTCTACCCATTCTCTCAAAGAGTATTGAACGTCATGTACATAATCATTTATATAAATTTCTGATGAAATATAATTTACTTGTCGAATCTCAGTCAGGTTTCAGACGTAAACACTCATGCGAAACAGCACTGTTAAAGCTAATAGAGCAGTGGCGTTTTGCAGTTGACAAAGGCGACTATGTTGCCGCTATAATGATTGACTTTAGAAAGGCATTTGATTTGGTTAATCATACAATTTTGGAACACAAATTAGCGATTTATAAATTTGATGATCAGTCTCAAAGGTGGTTCTCCTCTTATCTAGAAAATCGGCAGCAATATGTATCTATTTCTGATAGTGTGTCAACTGCTATGCCTATTACTGTTGGCGTCCCACAGGGTTCTGTCTTGGGACCCCTCTTGTTCATCCTATATGTTAATGATCTACATATGGGTATTAGCAGCAATGTCGATATGTACGCTGATGATACAACCATGCATTGCAACTCCGATAATATTTCATTGCTAAAGGAAAAACTTACTACTGATATGGCATTAGTGCAAACTTGGTGCGACAAAAACAAAATGGTACTAAATACTGAGAAAACTAAGTTATTACTGATAAGCAACACCCACAAACGAAACAGAATCAATGAGTCAGATCTCAAAATATCTATTGGAAATGTAGAATTAGACATTGTAAATAATGCAAAACTATTAGGTGTATATATTAACGACAACCTATCATGGCAAGACCACATTAGCAAGATCTATAGCAAAATCGCTTCACTTATTTTTATGCTAAGAAAAAATAAACAATATATGAATCTTGAAGAAAGAAACATATTTTATAAGGCATATATTCTTTCCCATATAGACTATTGTTGTTTAGTTTACTATACAGAAACTCCGACATTATTGGATAAACTTGAAAAATTGCAAAAACGAGCTGCTAGGATTATACTAGATGTCCCATATAGAACCCCGTCTAAACAATTATACGCAACTTTAAAATGGACACCATTAACACAGAGAATGGCGATAAAAACTAATCTGATGACCTACAAAGCACTAAACGACCTTACACCAAGATACATTAAAGACATGTTTACTTTAGTCGAAAATGCACACCCGCTTAACTTGAGGTCAAAATCAAATGGTCACTTAAAACCGCCAAAAATAAACACAAATTGTGCAAGACACAGTTTTAAATATACAGCCACAAAACTGTGGAATTTGCTACCTTCAACTGTTACGCGTTCGTCAACCCTATCCTCATTTAAATCTAATCTTCATGATCATATAAACACGAAACAATAATAATAGCGATAGCCCAAAACGGACTCTGTAATGGTCTTGAAGAATGGCAATTTGCAGACTGAGGGAAGAGTGGGGTTTTTGTTTTGTTTTTTTTTTGTTTTTTTGAGAATTCACCACTGGTATTACTGGCTCGGTAAACGGATCAGTTATGCCGGTGACAAATCCTCAGAAATTGTCTTCTCGTTGTCTATAAATAGATATTCTTATGAGGAAATTTAGATTTTCTTAAAGAAATATAGGCGGTAAATGGTTAAATGTAATGAGCTGTTGGGTAAATCGACGATAATTTGACTGACTGATGCTGCCGCCTTGAGTGGCAAATCAGTCAGTCAAAGTGGAGCTAATTTATCCAGTGATTAAATTAACTACAATAAATGGTCAAATGCATTAAGGATAATTTGACTGAAAGTTGGTAAAGCATCGAGTAGCAACGGCTTTAAGTCAAATTAGAATTAAAATATTTGATTGTTTTAAATACCATATAAACGATTTTGTATAAACTTGGAAATAGGTCAACCTCTATGTCTTGTATATACATGTATATAATTGTACATAATCAGCTGAGTATGTGTGTGATTTGTGTGTGTGCGTGCGTGCGTGTGTGCGTGCGCGTGCGCGTGCGCGTGCGCGTGCGCGTGCGCGTGCGCGTGCGCCCGCGCCCGTGTGTGTGTGTGCACGCGTGTGTGTGTACACGTGTGCGTATAATGTGCGAGTGCGTGTAAGCGTGTGTATGCGCGTGCGTATGTACGGGTGTGTGTACGTGCATGCCTGCATATGCCAGTGCGCGCGTGAGTATGCATGCGTGTGTGCAAGGGCGTGACTGCGTGTATTTGTATGCGTGATCGCCTATTTGTCCGTTTGCTTACATCTGCTTGTGTGTGCCCTGTATGACTGAGCGTGTGTGAGTGTGTGTTTGGAAAGAGTGTATGTATATGTATATTTATTAGCCTGTATATACTTATTATTATTATTGTTGTTGCTGTTCCCTGAGGGCCTCAGGAAGATCACATGTTGATGATTTACCCTCAATAAAGAACGATATTATTATTATTATTATTATTATTATTATTATTATTATTATTATTATTATTATTATTATTATTACAATTGTTATGTTAATCCGCCCACTAATATTATTGGCTATAAATACCCATGTTTTGGTAATATAGCTTCACGACTATGGGTTTTACAAGTAGAGATTGTAATATTTGACTTTCTGTGGCGGCCATCGTGGATTTTTGCACACCATCTTGAAAATTAATAGCATAGAGAGGGTACCATGCCCGAAATCAGTTTCAGTGACCACCAGAACTACTGGTTTCACACGTCATTTGTCTCTCTGTAACTCCCACAGACAGAGATATTTAATATCTTATTTTCAACGACGGCCATCTTGGATTTATGGACGTCATCTTGAAAATGAGTAGCATTTTCAACGCACCTTGCCCAAAATCAGTTTCTGTGACCTCAAGAATCATTGCTTTAACACCTCATTTGGCTCCTCTTTACACGTTATATGGGGACGTTTCTGTATCTCGCAGTAATCTGTGGACAGTAAGCCTCTATTATACAATTATTTACACCACACTTATGTTTAATTCTCGTGACCGAGCTATGCCAGACAAACATGGCTTGAATTTACAGTCTGATTATGGAGATAAACCGGGTCACAGTCCGGCTGGTCTTCGAAGTAGAGTTTATGTAACCGTTTAGCAATCGGTTATATATGACTGCTGAGCGGTTTGATAGTCATGCCTCCATATCCAGCTGGCATTCATCGTTCATTCCGATTCACCCAGCCATCTACTGCGCAGCTGCGGATTGTAGGAAAAAGTGAAGTCAACAAGAGGAATCACTTAACACACATATGTGTCAGACCATACATCGAATAATGATCTGAATCCAAGATAATCCCCTTTCTCGATTCCGGAGTCGGAA
>CM067375.1:29582743-29600243 GCA_034401795.1 Chaetoderma sp. LZ-2023a | reverse complement strand
GGTGAAATACTGGTACATGTTTTTGGAAACAATTTTTCTGAAACACGTTACTTTCTCTGATAACAACATAATACAGTAACATTGTCGCAAAAAATGAGCATAAATTATCATCTGCAATGGAATCATTTTAACCCTTTAATTATAAAGAAGGGCGAACACGGACTCTACAGTGGTTTCGACGAATTTCCATGCGCAGGCCAAGAGAAAACTAGTTCATTTGCAGGCCAAAAGAAAACTAGTCCATTTGCAGGCCAAGAGAGAACTAGTTCATCTGCAGGCCAAGAGAAAACTAGTTCATCTGCAGGCCAAAGGAAAACTAGTCCATTTGCAGGCCAAGAGAAAACTAGTTCATATGCAGGCCAAAGGAAAACTAGTTCATTTGCAGGCCAAGAGAAAATTAGTTCATTAGCAGGCCAAGAGAAAACTAGTTCATTTGCAGGCCAGGAGAGAACCAGTTCATTTGCAGGCCAAGAGAAAACTAGTTCATCTGCAGGCCAAGAGAAAATTAGTTCATTTGCAGGCCAGGAGAGAACCAGTTCATTTGCAGGCCAAGAGAAAACTAGTTCATCTGCAGGCCAAGAGAAAATTAGTTCATTAGCAGGCCAAGAGAGAACTAGTTCATCTGCAGGCCAAGAGAAAATTAGTTCATTAGCAGGCCAAGAGAGAACTAGTTCATTTGCAGGCCAAGAGAAAATTAGTTCATTAGCAGGCCAAGAGAAAACTAGTTCATTTGCAGGCCAGGAGAGAACCAGTTCATTTGCAGGCCAAGAGAAAACTAGTTCATCTGCAGGCCAAGAGAAAATTAGTTCATTTGCAGGCCAAGAGAGAACCAGTTCATTTGCAGGCCAAGAGAAAACTAGTTCATCTGCAGGCCAAAAGAAAACCAGTTCATTTGCAGGCCAAGAGAGAACTAGTTCATCTGCAGGCCAAGAGAAAACTAGTTCATTAGCAGGCCAAGAGAAAACTAGTTCATTTGCAGGCCAAGATAAAACTGCTTTTAAATGTTATCAGATGAATGGTTGACACGAACCAGACCCAGGTATTCCAGTCGTAATTTTTAAAAACTAAATCTTGTCCTGGCCTGTAAATGGTCACTATCCGCAGCTTACGTGTTCTAGGGGTTGAACTAGCATGCATTTTTTGTAAAGGCGCATGTTCACACCAATTACTTCAGAATAAAATTGTTAGACTTGTATACTTTTAGAAGCTTAAATCGTGTGACTAGACATAATGAAAGGAAAGCAATCTTAGCATATGATAATTGCATTCCGTGTAGATAATTATAGTATATTTAGTTGTGAATTTGAAATAGGGGCTCGTGTCTCTAATTCAACTTCACAACTTAAAAGATTATATTAACAGAGCTAGCTTCATCAGGCATGCACCTAAATAATCTGCATCAAGAACTACTCAACACATTCACACCAACATTGATCATTCTATGTGTTATCACTTTAACCTGTAAACGGAAGGATCCATTTCTACCTATGCCACGCCCATTTCTAGCTAACCCCCGCAAAACGCGTGTTAGAATTGATTTACATATATTGAACCGTTAATTCCCGGAATTCCTATTTCACGATAATTCACCTTTCCAGAGTATCCATCCATCATTTGACCTCGTATGACTTCATAATCAGCTCAGCCCGTGTATGATGACGTCACAATCATTACGTCACAAAGGGTTCCATATAGACCGTCACCAAATCTCAAAGAGTCCGACACGTTGTATAAATTGTATGTCTTTGTAATTCTTTGCTATTTAATAAACATGCTGTTGAATATTTTGAAACTAACTTGACTTGCCGCTGTTGCTGCCTTAGGCAACAACAGCGCCCAGTCAAATTAGTTTCAAAACATTCAACAGCTTACCTGTGTAGTTTTTTGGAAATTGATAGTCATGGTGTTCAGAGAGCGATCGATCCCTACACGAGCGAGGTGTGGGTGGAGCTTAGCTAGAGATGGGCGGGGCATAGCTAAACCAGAAAGGTCCATTGCAAATGCTACATAGTAGGCCTTCATTGCACAGCACTGGTCAAGTACAATGATGGCTGCCTAAACATCGATGGCATAAATGATATTTAAGAGAAACTTAAATCCCAGTTGATGAATATACCACATAGTAGGTTCTTGCCTCCAAACATACAGTGATGAAACATTAATCTGTTCTCAAATCATGAAATTTGTTTTATTTTATTACATCTATCATACTCAATTAAACGACGTCAGAGATCATATAACTTAGTCAAATTGATGCGTGGTGATTACGTGTAGCCCGTACCTGTTGTTTGTGTATTATTGTTGTGTGTATGGCTGTACAGTACATTATGTATGTAATGCTTTTCGTTATCAATAATTATATTTATGCTAGATTATCTAATAAAATGTGAATGGTGCATTCACTGATTGATTGGTTGTTAGGTGGCGCGATCAAATAATTGCTCAGATTGATCCACAAATATCATGTTTTCTGTCGTACTCTGAAGGTATCACGTGTCCTTGATATAGTATCGGCAAAGTAACAACAGGAATGGATTCCCAATACTAGAAAACAGCTTGAAGGTGGACTTATTTATCGTTCTGCTACGTTTGCTTCTCAAATTCTTGGAGCGCCTTACAGTGGCCACCTCGGAGTTGTTCAAAATGGTCTTCATGGCTGGAATTCAGCCTGTCTTCTGGGAGATATGGAAAGGTCATCACAGTGCCTACAGAATGGGGCAGGTGAACATATTTAAACAACGGAGGATTCCAGTTTATCCATCAAGTATATGACGTCATAAACAACGACATGACATGTAGGATGATGTGATAATGACGGACTAAGCATTACAAAGCATTACAAAACGAATTGTATATCTTTTCTATTTAATAAACACACTGTTGACAGACCGATCAACTAACAGACCGACCAACAGACCGACTGACTAACCGATCGACCGACCGACAAAAACACTGACTGACTGCTGGAATGAAACACTGACAAACTGACCAACTGATTGATTGACCGACCGACAGACCGACCGACCGACCGACCGACCGACCGACTGACTGACTGATGGACCGAAAGACTGACTGATTGACCGACTGACTGACCGACCGACCGACCGACCGACCGACCGACCGACCGACTGACCGACCGACCGACCGACCGACCGACCCACCGACTGACTGACTGACTGACTGACTGACTGACTGACTGACTGACTGACTGACTAACTGACTGACTGACAGAGTGACTGAATGACTGACAAACCGACTGCCTGTTTAACTGAATAAATTTTCGACTAAGTGAATGAATTACTGACCAGCTGACAGACTGAGCGACCGACTGACAAATCAATATAACGAACAAACGACAGAATGAATGAACGAACAAATGAGCTACCGACTGACGTATTATCTGGCAGACCGACCGACTGACTGACATGTACTAGGTGCAAGCCTGGGCAACGAAAAGGTTGTCTCTGAAACGTATAGGTTTTCTTGCCGTTCGTCATCGGATATACCAGTCCTATCTCCAAATCATCGAGGCCCACATACCGAGTATAAAACATATTTAACGACTTAGGAAATACGCAGCTGAAAAGTTTGAGTCTAATCTGATTGGAAACCGCCGTAGTTTGTCGAATGGATTACTTCCAAAATTTTCCAATCAGATTTATACACGCTTGATTTGCTATTGTGAAATGTAGTGTTTGAAAGGACTAAGCTCGAAGCCAGCTGCTGAGATACATTCGTTCCCAAACCAGATTTCTACCAAGGCGCTTATCGCTCACTCAATACTCTTGACATATCATTATTCCTACTTTCTTACAGCACATTCTTTATGAGGTAAGACCTATCATGTTGAATATTTGAAACTAATTTGACTGGCAACGGTAAATTAGTTTCAAAATGTTGAATAGCTTAATTTCCTGAGTAGTTGTCATGAAAGTCAGACACTGACCATCACGGAGACAAAGGGTTAACAAATAGTCGATATGTGGAACTAGCATACGCCCACGCGTTGTCTGTGTTGGGATCAATCAAACCCTGAACTCCTTGAATCTTAATTTCCGGAAATTATACATGAAAACTGTTAAATATGGTAAATATGTTGAAACTAATTTGACTGGACGCCATAGCAGCAACAGTGCCCAGTCAAATTAGTTTTAAAATATTCAACATAAAGTTTATTAAATAGTAAAGACATACAATTCGTACAAGCTGACGTGTATGACAGACTTAGATATGCCATTCATGATGTATTTGATTGTGACGCCAAACTACGGGTGACGTAATTGATTATGACGTCATATACTTGACTGACAGACTGGATTCCTCTATTAATATCCCAGGATATGGATGTTTCCTGCTCGGAGCTGGGATATTCTGTGTAATACCGAACACGTGACAATGTGATTGTGTTATGTAATCTTTATGTTGGCGCATGCGTCTATATAAGTAGGCTCCTGGGATATCTTGTATTATTGCAAACATATTTCTGCTAATTATACCTATGGCGCCCTGGTGGGCATTCATTGTTTTCGTGGTATAGATAAGCCCCATTTTCAGGCAAACGTGCCACGTCGTGTCAGACAGAGGTCTTTGTCAGTACATATGTATATTGTAAGTAAAAATTTCTTTATCATATAATTGTAACGAGATACATATATATAAGCAATGTGGATGCTTGGTTGGAATGTGAGAATCAGTGAATCACGTGTAATTCATATCACCCCCTCAAAATGCCATATCAGAAAGTAAACCATTAATGTGTGTAGATGATGCAACAGCTATAATTAGCATCGTTGGTAAACAATAATGTCACAATAGTCAGCGTTATGTATGTGGATATAAGCAAACAGAAGCTTTAAGATTTCTTTCTATTATAAAGTTTTCAGGAGACAGAAACATTTTCAGAAACTCGTGTCAGAACATTTTTGTCAAGACCGTCGCCCCCCATGTATGAAGCCTATCTTTAACTCTTTAATACCCACATTTGAAAATTGAAGATTTCTCATAGAAACACCATTTACAGTCCTAGAGGAGACTATTTTTGAAAATTTACCCATGGGATGACCGGCTCGGTTATCGAGGCAGTCATTCCAGAGTTAAAACTTTAAAAATAGCGTTCTCTTGGTCTGCAAATGGACGTTTCTCAAGATCGCTATGGATGCCGGTTTTTGAACGGCTTACGCAATATAAGGTTAATTTAAGTGGCAATCAATCCAATGGAGATATAACTTATATAATCAGGATCTCTAGCAAACTATAATGTCAGAATGAGCAGTATTATCTGTGTAGGAATGATTAAACGGTGGCTGTGTCATTTCCTTCTATCGTAAAATTTGCAATACCCAGAAAGATTTTCAAAAACTCATGTCAGAACCTTTTTGTCAATACCGTCCCATTTAAGTGGTTTAGTAGACATAAGGGTTGATAAGGCCGGACCAGTTCAATGTTTTGTTTTACGAAAAGTCGCTCCCAATACACAAGATCGGATATGGAGAAAAAAAATAAATAAAATGATGCACAATTTCAAGCAGAGAAGATTTGAGCGACTACAGTATTACTCCTTTCATCACGCTAATTGTCCAGATTGATCAAGACCATTCAAAGCATTTCCTCAGTGAGTGTCCATTTGCAGGCCAACAGAAGATTAATTTTGAGCATTTACCACTGGAATGGACGGCTCGTTAAATAGGCCAGGGATTCCAGTGATAAATTGTCCAAGACAGTCTTCTCTTGGACTACGAATAGACATTTATCATGACCATTGCAAAGCCATTTTGAGCGGATTGACCATTAAAGGGTCCATAAAGCTAGCGAGAACAAAAGGATTTGCTGAAAATTCTGACAAATCACGAGTGATGAGTAATTCGCGGCCAAAGATTGTCATGTGGAAAGCATTATTTCTTCTAGATATGGAAAGATTAAGCTAGGCTGGTTTGTGAAACAAAAATATTTCGATGATGATGAATTGTATATGTATGTGATGGATTTACAATTTAGTAAACATTCTATTTACTATTTCTACGGCAGCAACAGCGTCCAGTCAAATTAGTTTCAAAATAGTCAACAACTTACGTCTATATATAACTTGAAATTGAGATTCTGGTAAATCTTGATTCAAAGTAAATAAAATGATGCTAACATGCGTGCAATGTTACCGGCCCGAATCTAAAATGAGAGGGGCATACATACCTAGGAAGTTATCCATGTATTATTCTTATTATTTTGTCATTTCTTCTTGTCCTCAGCCAGAACCCTTGGCCCCCAGGAAATACCTCCTACGGTTCTAATAAAATAATATTCTCACGCATACCCGGGTGTTGTATTGTCGCAGAATTCTGGGAATGGATTGTTGGGATAGGAGGGTGTGATACTCAATGCCTCGTCGAGCGTTATTGATCCCCTTGTTTTTCTCTGGACATCGGTATTGTGATCCCTAACAAGGCAGGTTACTGGTATTAGACAAGTACTAACTGGCCCAGTAGCATGCGTCATGAGGTCTTTCACATGGAAACACAGATGCACAGATGGCGTCAATGTGGTTGTTAAATTGTTATCACGATCGGTAATACACTGGCCCATTTTAACCGACCACCCCCCCCCCTTCCGTCCATTTTAACGATTAACTACTCATTTCTAGCCAACATCCGTCCACTCTGCAAATGAGTGTGAATCGATTTGTACTCTGAATTCCACGAGACCAAATTCAATGTACCAATACAGATAGGCTGTTGACTATTTTGAGACTAGTTTGGTTAGGAACGGTTCATGCTAATGTTTACTAGTTTTGCAATTCATAAATGACCTACAATGGAGGAATCCTATTTTACATACAATTCATACAATAATTTTTAGTCCGTCATCAATTAAGAGATCGTGGCGAACTTTTCTACGTCATTCCTGACCTCATTTATTATGACCCCATCCTACACGTCACGTAGTTGACTATGACGTCAGATCATTGACAGGTAAACTGGACAGGTTCATTCAGACGAATATGGGACTGTTGTACGTGTACCATGTTCATTTTCAGTGTGACGTCAGCTAACACGTGTCGTGGTTTGATTATGATGTCAGATACGTGAGCCAGAGAGTGGATACCTCCTCCATTGATTCGCTTACATACAGATTCATGTTTCATGAATTTTTCTCAATTTTTGATGGAGTAATGCCTCTTTTACTGATGAAATGCTCAAAATCTCAACATTCTGTACATTGTCGATGCTCTTTAACTCCTCTTGTGTAAACAAAGGCTCACAGCGCTCAAAATACCACTTGATATATCAATTACACATTTTGATGGGCAATCTTTTTCAGAATATCTTAACTTTATATTATTTTTGTAAATGTACCCCTGATTTTTTGTCGCCGGCTTGACCATTAAACGGGTAATGGTAAATGTTTTTACTCAGCCAGTTTCTATCCGCAGGCTGAGAGAAGAGTATTTTTGAATATTTACAACTAGAATGACTGGCTCGGTAACCGAGCCAGTCATTCTAGTTGTAAATATTCAAAAATACTCTTCTTTAGGCCTTTCAAATAGTCAAGTCTGCAGACCACCGAAAAGTTGTTTTTGTTAGTTTGACCATTAAATGGTTAAGTTGACACAAGATTTATCAATTCACTTATATTAAGAGCTCTTAGGTCAAGTTCGATTTTTATCCGTTTCCGTTAATTTATGATTGATTTATACCTCAGTTAGCAATGGAATGTGAAAATCTCAGCTTTCCAGACCTTTGTTTGCAGTCGTTCATACATCCTGATCTGATCATTGATGGTATATTACTTTATTACTAGATCGTGCTGCTCAAGTTAGCGTTCTGTCAATGTTCGATAGAGTTATAACCCAATTCATGTTATGTGAAAAATTTTAACTCCCGGATTTTCTAGATTTGCTTTCATATGTTCAGCTGAAAATCGATTTGTTGATTTAGCAAAAAATGTGACAGAACAAGTTTCAGTTTCATAGGGTTTCGTCAATTTCTGGTAGAGTTTTTATACGATGTTGACTTAGACGAAAATTACCGAAGAGTTAAAACAATAAAACATATCTCATCAGTTAGGAGACATGTATTGCATAGCGATATTTACCGAATGCCTATTTGAAACAACCAAAAGATATAAATCTGACTTATCTAAAAGCTGGTATAACTGTGCTACCGGTTAACATCTGTTCTTTGAACCAGAACTTCCGAATTCGAACAAAATCATTTACAATTTTATGTTAATTATTTTGGAGCTAAATTGACTGGAACCTATTGCTGCCCATGTCTGCAACATGTTTCTGTCGAATTAGCTATACATATTCAGCAGCATACCTGTATAGCTACCTTGAAATTCAGATTCTGGTGATTCAGGAGTCATAGTGGTAATACAGCCAGCGAGGTATGTGCTGGTATCAGACTATACGCAATTTCAGTGATATTATCGCCTCGTTGAAGCTTCATTATCTGGGCAACGTAATCGCACTCAAGAAACAAGAATGGTACTTATATCTATCCACTTTACAGCTTCGCATGCAATCTATTTTCTTCCTGCTGATTGGCATGTGTTGGAAGTATCGAATGTGCAGCCAAATATCTGTACATATCTATATTATGAATTGATGTTCAGCAGATAATTATTGGAGTTATAAATTAAATTCCACCCGATCACTCTGAAAGAGTTCAATTCACCGTTGCATATAGATAAGTGAAATGATGCAATTTCTGAAATTCTGAAAGATGAATATAATAAATTGCAGAATAATCTAAGGCAACCTCTGCGCTTGTGTCCAATATTTGCATTTAAGAAAATTTCGATTCTACGTGATATATTCGTAAAAGTGAACATGCACGCTAGTAATGTAGGGTGTGGGTGGGGGTGGGTGGAAATCCTTGCAAGGTTTTTTCAATCCTTAAATGTAGTGATAACATATCGAAAATATATGTCTATTTTAAGTAGCACGATGATTTCCAGCAATATGCCCCATCGGGAAACACGGTATCTAAAGCTCAAAGTGACATACGCAGTTCGACTTTAGAGAAAATTATTTGGATAAGTAATTAGGGGGACCATTCAGAGTTACTGAAGAGTATAAATAGGGCACTTTGCCGTTTATAAAAGCAATCAATCCAACATCAGGATTCCGTAGTTATCATCGATGCTGCGTTAGAAATTATACTAGATAAGAATACCGTTGAAATTATCAAAGTCTTTTATCAGTAAATCATCAAAGTCTTTTTATCTTAAAATGTACAGTTAGAGTAGACAGTAATAAATATTTCATCTTGCAAAAGCAAGACAAGAGTTTGGTTGTGTTTGAGTAAGGACTCCAGAGTGAAGAGCAATACTTCACCGAAGCCGGGAATCTTCCAATCAGTCAGATAGGCCCGAGCGTCATTGATAAATATCGTTGCGATCCATCTAACAACGAGGCGAGCCGCCGATCATCACTCTACTGCTTCCTTGGTAAGAAGTTGTCGCAGCAACCTATTCCATCATAATCTTACCATCGACGTAGGAGAAAAGTATCACCACCCGGATATCCAAAATCTTCAATGTGTGGTTGCGTAATGGATAAGCCGCCTAGCCCTATTTTCACCAACAATTAAATAACTGAGAATGTGTTTAGTAAATGTCTAAATTGGCCACTCTTTTAACGAAGCTACCTGGAATACATGTTCAGTATTTGGCATTATACAAAGGAAGAATGTAATGAATGCTTGGCCATTTTGAACAATCATGACCTGCATATGAAACTAAAAGCCATCACTGACAATATGGGTGTAGACTTATCAGATGTAAATCTATATAAATGTCAAAATTATGAAACGACTGGATATTTAGATTACAAAGTTTATTTCAAACCAAGAGATTGGGGTGTATTATTGCATCAGAATTCTTACCTTTGGCCTCATACTTTTCAAGAAATCGCAAAATCGAAAATCATCAGTTTTGATTTGGGATGTGCATTTGAACCAATACCATTACACGTGTACACGTTAGTTTTAACCAACGTGTACACGTATTTGTCCTTCTGGTATAGAAATGTACAAATAATGTAATATCTGTTTAGGTGTAGATAAGACAACGATTTATTAGCCCCTGTGTCAACAGCGCCTCAAAGCGCTCAAATGATACTCATTTTGATTAACTGAATATTAAATATTACATTTTTGCTTAGTTTATGTCTATTTACAGGTCAAGAGAAGACTATTTTGTAAAATGATCACTGGAATTTACAATGATTTGATATTATTCAAATGAATATTTATCAAGACGACTGTGGATGATGTTTAGCATTAAAAACGAATATGAAAACGCTAATTTATGCTTGATCAGTGTCCATTTGCATGCCAAGAGAAATAATCTCTTTGGCTGCATATTTGCATTCATAGAGACCACTGCAGAAGCCGATTTGCACCCGGCTTGACCAGTATATGGTTAATTTGACACGAGACAGCTAAAGCTTGTTTACCGACTTTTGACAACAATTTGTATTTGGCGTCCGGGACAGATCAACGGCAAGCTACAGTAATTTACCCTTTTATGGTCAAGATTGGCTAAGAAAAATCAAAATCTGTCATTATTGAATGTCAATACAAAGTCAAGACAACTTTTTGAAAGTTTACCCCTGGAATGACTGGCTCGGTCCGCTGAGCCAGTCACTGTAATGATAAATCTCCAAAAATAGTCTTCTCTAGACATGTAAATAGACGTTCAATAATGCCATATTCCTCAAGATCACTAAAAAGGTAATTTGGCCGGTGTGGCCATTAACGGGTTAACCAAAGGGTGGAGGCGATCAGTCCACTGCGAGTTTAGGTAAGTGTCGCACGACACAGCATCATAGTGATAATCTGTGTTGAAAAGATCTCGTTTGAACAATAATTCACACCTTTGTGTTCTGTCAAGGGGCGCTGGATATTCAAAGGAATAGCTACACGCCGACGTCGATAGTTAACCCAGTTTACTCTCAAAGGTGTTCAAGGAAATTTAAATTTTCTCATAAAAATCTTCATGAGCAATCCAAGAGATGATTGATTGTTTTGCAAATTTTGCTCCGTTATCGAGCCAGTCATTCCAGATGCAACGTTTAAAGACAAAATCTGTCTCCTCTTGGTCTGCAAATTGGCATTTCTCAAGACCGCAGTAGGGTATGTTTCTTGGCCGGATTCAGCAGTAAAAGGTTAATTCAGAAATCGGACAGCGTTGACAAGATATAGAGCGTGGCGGAAAATTCGGAAAATTAATTTGTCAAAAAATATTTACATTTTCTTTGAGGATACCGTACATACTTAATATAAATGTGTATATTTTATAAATTTTTCCCGTGTGCACGTTTACGATTTTAGTTTTTATAGAAATTCGAGTTATAATACAAACTTTGAATCCGAATGCTCCTTCTTACTCAAGTCCCTCAAAAAGCAAGGGTACTCATCTTGATTGCTTACGCAAAATTAAGTATAAAAGTCTAAGTGATATGGAAACCATTCTGGCTACAGATCGTCAGTCTACAAAAATGTGACACAACCGTCCAAATATACGCTTGGAA
The DNA here is from genome assembly GCA_034401795.1 of Chaetoderma sp. LZ-2023a. Taxonomy (NCBI): domain Eukaryota; kingdom Metazoa; phylum Mollusca; class Caudofoveata; order Chaetodermatida; family Chaetodermatidae; genus Chaetoderma; species Chaetoderma sp. LZ-2023a. The sequence continues at coordinate 29,588,713 of CM067375.1, read as the reverse complement.
TAAACTCGGAAATGTGGAAAGAAAAGGTGTAAATTAGGTCAAGTCCTTCCTATCCAAAACACATTTATGAGTTTTTTAAACAAAGAAAACGAGTCTGTATTCGTTTTCCCGCCAAAATTGCCAATGCTAAAGCAATTGGAGAATTGAATTGTTTTCTTCTCAAGAAGAACGGGGCCGATTTCATTTAAATTTGGCATGATGCATCCCTATGGTATCGGGATTAAATTAGGCCGGCAGCCATCTTGGATTTCGACCGATTTTGCGAAACGTCTTTAAAAATCTTCTTCTCGGAAGCTGCATTGCGAATTGATTCAAAACTCATGAAATGTCATCTAGGGCATGTGCTAGACCAAGTTTGTTCAAGAGAATTTGATTAGTAAAAAACTTTGGCGGCCATCTTGGATGACGTAGTTTACATAAAAACGACTTCTCCAGAACCGCTGAACAGATTGGGTGGAAATTTGATAAAGTTTTCATTTTACCTGCCATGAGGCCAGATGCTTGCCCCCCCCCCCCCCCATCGCCGCTTGCGGCTATATTTATTATTATTATTATTATTATTATTATTATTATTTATTATATTAAATATATATACTCTGTACAGTAAAATGAATTCTAGGAGGAGAGGGTAAGTAAGTTGTCAGAACTTTCACCTCAATCCCATTGCATCCCATCCAGTCCCTCTGGTACAAATATATTATTTGAGATGAAGACAGCTCCTCAGTTTGACAGTTTACCTTGAGCGACTAAGACGTGTTTTTAATTGAAGTACCGTTATTTATTAAATGGAAGTTGCCTACTGTGTATTATATAGTACTGCTAGAAATTTGTAAGAGTGATAACTGGAACAAGTGTAATCCTGTGTGATAATGTAATGTTTATTTAGTGCTTTGAGAAATATTCAAGTGTATTGATTGTGGTCATTGTATTTGGCCGTATTCCCACTATAGCCATTTATGTGTCGAAGCACACGGTTATCAGATGTGTAGCACTACAAGACTAAGTTCCAAACGTGCATATATTGTGTCTGTAATGTTACAGAATACCTGCAGTCTAAGGTCACTGCATCAATGGCAGATAATTTGAATGCGAGTCTGATGAATGTTTCACCATCAAACTGTATTATTCAGAGTACAAATAATGAAGCCATGATGGCAGATCATTCAATAACTATCTCTGAACTCAGTGAAATTTCTGAGTGTAGTTGGGGTACCTGTGACCCAAAGTAATGCAGCTGTGAATCAGTCTGATATGTTAATTATGTTTAAGTCACTAAGAGAAACACAAGAAAAACAAATTGATTTTTTAAACAAGTTGATATCACAGCAGGCGGGTAAACGTGATAAGCGGATAGAATATGAGGCGCCTGCGAAACAATGTCGTTTACAGTTACAGACCTCCCGTCATGATACAGATGATGAGCGGGAGGATGAAGTGCTGGAGGGCGAAATTTCTGACCCTTTCTCAAGCATTACCAACGAACTGAGTGCTGCAGTTAATGCCGCTGAAAGTGATAATGAGTTGGAAGTGACTCAGATTAATGCGGTGCTAAATGATATGCAGGATTTTTATTGCCAGGATACCGTTACAGGACCTGATACTAAGCAAAGCTTGGCAGATTCAATTAACATCTCTTTCCGCTCTGCTGCTAATAACGAAAGGTTAAACAAATTAAGAGAACTTAGACAGGCATATCTTAGGCCACAGAATTGCAATAATCTGTCAAGACCTAGAGTAAATCACGAGATATGGGATCTGGCTAATCCACCCCACCCCACTCACACACATTCCAGAGACATAAAAATGGGCAATGTACAATGCTCGTTAAAGGCACAGTGCCATTAATTTCAGTAACTCACTGACTCAATGAAGCTAATTTCAGCTGGATTTACTGCTTTAAGTCAATATCGCAAGGATAACTTTAAGCCGGTTATCAATAAGAGATATAAACAGCTCTGTAAACCTGATCACAAAGTGACAGATGTGTTATTTGTAGATGACCTGGCCAAACAATTGAAAGATATGGGAGACGCGAGTAGACTTGCCCAACAAATGAGACCAGATTTCTCTGGCCAATTCAATAAGAATCAATATGGCAATCCTTCAACTAGCCACAATAACATGTTTGGTCGTGGGTCTTATGGGAGACCTTTTTTAGGCAAAAGGAAACAACCATTCTACACCAACAAACTAAAGAGGGGGAACGTAGGGGGTGCAAAAAGAAGTCTCAGATGTAGAGTTGCCTCATAACAATAATCTAGCTTCCTGTAGTAAAGAGGTGAGTTTTACTAGTAGTAAACCACTGGAGAATGTTATACACACACCAGGGAACTTTGTAGCTGGAAAGACAGCAAAATGTTTAAGAGAATGGAAAAATATTACAAGTGATATTAAGATTTTGTAAACGATTCAGGGGTTGTATATTGAATTTTGTGTGATTCCAATACAGACACTGTCAAGGAAACAAATTAGATTTTCTGAAAAAGGCAACCTTTTGTTGAACAATGAAATAAATAAGCTTGAACAGTTACATGTCATTGAACACGTGTTTGACAAGCAAGATGGTGAATTTATCTCAAACATTTTTACTCGACCAAAGAAAGATGGCGATTGTAGAGTTATTTTGGATCTTAAATCTTTGAATCAGTATGTCAATAGTCCACATTTTAAGATGGACACTAAGGTCTGTATTTTTGTTAAAACATTTTTTCGCATCTATTGATGTAAAAGACGACTATGACGCCATTCCCATTAATAAAAATGACCGAAAATATCTAAGATTTCTTTGGAATGGCTGTAAGTATGAATTCTGTTGTTTAGCTAATGGTCTTACGAGTGCGCCGCGTATATTTATAAAATTGATGAAGTGCATATTTTCGACATTAAGAAAACAGGGTCATGCGAACATGAATTATATCGATGATTCTTTATTGGTGTCAAATACATATTGTGAATGTAAACAAAATATTGCAGAGACAGTGGATATTATGGACAGACTAGGATTCACTGTGCATCCTGATAAATCAATATTAGAACCTACCACAGAAATTAAATTTTTAGGATTCATATTAAATTCTAAGGAAATGTCAATAAAGTTAACTAGCGACAAAGTGGTTAAAAGCATTAATAAGCTTGATCGGCTGTTACAGAAAAGGCAATGTACCATTAGGGAGTTTGCTGAAATTATTGGAATATTAATAGCTTCTGAACCAGCTGTGAAACATGGACCTATGTATGTAAAACGATTGGAAATTCTGATGAATGAAATACTGAGCAGTAGCTTAGACAATTATGACGTAACATTTGTTCTGAATTTGGAATGTAGAGAAGACTTAAAATGGTAGATTAGGAGCATTGCAATGTGTGAAAACCCGGTGACGGTTCCCAACCATGACATTATTTTAACTAGTGGTGCCTCAAATTTAGGCTGGGGTGGGACATATAATAGGCAATCGACTGGTGGACTCTGGAACGAAGGAGAGGCGTGCAAACATATACATTATTTAGAATTACATGCAGCATTACTAACTCTGAAGTCATTTTGCAATAATATGCGTAATGTTCATATCAAATTATTCGTGGATAACACTACAGCTATGATTTATATTAACAAACATGGTGGAATGAAAATGTTATGTAATAACATTGCTTGGGAAATATGGTTATGGGCTATCCCGAGAAATATTTGGCTATCAGCTACACACTTACCTGGCTTCATGAACACAGAAGCTGACTTGTCTTCACGGAAACATAATAGTGACACAGAATGGATGTTAAACGAATGTGTTTTTAAACAGCTCATGTCAGTTTTTGGGAAACCAGATATAGACATATTTGCATCCAGGTTAAATAACCTATTGCCCAATTATGTGTCTGGCGCGTTAGCTGTGGACGCTTTTGCCATGCATTGGGGGAAATCCCTTAATTAAATTTTCCCTCCTTTTAGTATCATAGGCCATGTATTAAGAAAAGTGGAGGACGATGCAGCAGAAGCGACTTTAATAGCACCTATATGGCCAACACAGTTTTGGTTTCCGAGCTTTCTAAATTTCATCTCGGACTGCCCACGCATCCTTCCAGTGAGCAGAACATTGTTAGTAATGCCAAACAACAGGGAAATGCATTACCCCTTGAAGTACAAGCTTCATCTGACTGCTTTCAGAATATCAGGCAAGCACTCCGCAAGAGAGACATATCACAAGAAGTTGTTGACGTGCTTTTGCAGTCATGGCGCAATTCCACACAATACCAATATCGGGTATATATCACTAAAATGTGGATGTGTTTTTGTGAACAAAGGGAACTTGATCCCTTTTCACCATTTATAAACAATGTGTTGGATTTCCTCAATTTTTTTATACAAGTCTGGATTAGGCCACAGTGGTATAAATTTAGCAAGACCAGCATTATCTGCTTTGCTTAGTGTTGAGACTAGTGAAAGTATCGGTAGTGATCCTTTGATAAAGAGATTTTTGAAAGGTGTATATAATATTAAACCAGCACTACCACGGTATATCGCAACATGGGGTATCAATTTAGTTCTTGACTATATTAACAATGAACCAGATGTAAATATTTTATCATTGAAGCAATCATCGTTAACCCTTGTGTTGTTGCTTGGTCTTCTGTCGGGCCAGCGAGTTCAATCGTGATATTTGATTGACACACGTAATATAGAGTTTGTGAACACATTTGTAAAGGTTAGATTTGGAGATCTGCTGAAGCAATCAAAGCCTAGCAGGCAGCAAACGGATCCTGTATTCGAAAAATATTCTACTAATGAAAAATTGTGTGTTGTGACATTATTGAAAGAATATATACATAGAACCAGTGGGTTGCGCAATAACTGTACACGATTGTTCATTAGCTATGTCGGTAATCATAAACCAGTATCAAAAGACACAATGGCTAGGTGGATAAAACTGTTATTAGTTAGTCCAGGTGGGAATGTTAAGATTTTAAGGCACATAGCATTCGGTCAGCATCAGCAACTAATGCGGCTTTGAAGAATGTACCATTAGCCACCATTATGAGGACGGCTGGTTGGTCCAGTAGATCGGTTTTCCGGAAATTCTATGTAATGTCAGTTACAGTTGATGTTACATTTGGAACTGCCGTTGTGAAAAACACGATTTAACAGCAAGAGAAGTAAACGGTTTTTTCTAGGCATGCTAGATTAGATGCATGTATGTCCTAACATCGCTCATTTACAGTTAAAATATTTTGACTGCTTCAGTACAGAAATAAAATGCATTTCTCTAAATATCTCAAATAATATATTTGTACCAGAAGGACTGGATGGAATTCATAAATTAAATGAAATTTATTGATATTTGATTGTAATTCCATCCCGTCCCATATGGTACATAGATATTATGTGCCCTCTCTTATTGAGTGTACCCACCCTTTATTTCACAATGCATTTGATTTCGACGCTAAAGCCTGAGGAGCTGTCTTCATCTCACATAATATCTATATACCATATGGGACGGGATAGAATTACAATCAAACATCAATAAATTTAATTTAACTTATTAATTGTATGCAATAAAATTCGTTTAAACTAACTACCTACGCGCCTACATACAGATCTTTCTATTTCGTCGAAGACATGTTTCCTACAAGTAAAGAGATATTAATGATATCTACATACAGATCCTTCTATTTCGTCGAAGACATGTTTCCTACAAGTAAAGAGATATTAATTAAGCTGCCTCGCTACCAACCGACCGGCAGTCCTATTTGATTAACTACCTAATCACATACCAGTAGAGCTAACTATAGCTACTGAATTACCTTGCTCCGACAACATATTCGTATGATATCACCTTTTGATCGATCGCCCTGTATATTATTCATATTTCCATTTGCCATCACCAGTGTGCGGTCGAGCGCAAACATTGTGCGTGTTTTATTGAAAATGTGTTGATGTATCCAAATAAGCACACCCACGACGTCACTCCCACACAC
>CM067375.1:29565243-29575243 GCA_034401795.1 Chaetoderma sp. LZ-2023a | reverse complement strand
GCCAACATCGAATAGATATCGGCGTGCCCGTTGGTCAATGGCGCAGGTGGAAATATCAAATTCTATGTCGAAAACTATACAAGTAAGTTGTTTAATATTTTGAAACTAGTTTGGCTGAGTGCTGTTGCTGCCAAGGGCAGCAACAGCGCCATGTTAAATTAGTTTCAAAATATTCAAAAGAACGTTTATTAAGTAGTTAGGATCAACAATTCGTATGACTTGACGGACTATTAAGAGTTTATGACTGTCTAAATCGCGTCATTCATTACATAATTGATTATGATGTCATCCTACATTTGATGTTATTGATTATGACGCCATACTATTGATTGAGAAACTGGATTCCTCGGTTATCCGGGTCATTTCTCCATTACAGCCAGGTTTCGCTGATGCGGACTTAATCGATCGCATCCTCCTGGATATTAGTCTGACACGTGTCTCATTCATGTATTTGCAAAACTAATTGTCTTCCATTCATTCTGGCCGAATGGAGACACGCTGACATTCGGTGGCAAATAATCAAGCTCACGATTATTATTAAGATTTCACCAATATTTGCTCATTAACTGGTTGGAAATGGTGCCAAGAACACCTTGCTGCTAGGTATTGCTATTGTTAAGAGACAAAGTATCGTTCCAACATATCCTCTCTTGCTCCTCGATCATGTTTCTTTCTCTTCATCTCTCTCTCTCTCTCTCTCTCTCTCTCTCTCTCTCTCGCTCTCTCTCTCTCTCTCTCTCACTCTCTCTCCTCTCTCTCTCTCTCTCTCTTCTCTTTCTCTCTTTCTCTCTCTCTCTCTCTCTCTCTCTCTCTATCTCTATCTATCTATCTATCTATCTATCTATCGTAAATGGCTCTATTTTCGCCCACATTGCGTTGCATTAACACTCATATCGTGGTGTTATTCCCAGGAATAATCTACCAGGGAACGTGGGTCAATAAACCACAATTTTTGTGCGGGTTGATTTATGGATCTATCTTATATTATATGTTCTGTGAAAATTTACAAAATATGCGAAATTAATTCATACGAACAAATGGCGGACCGATGGCGAACCGAAACAGTCAATTATAATAATGCATGCCCTGCGGGTGCACGTTTGAAAGCTTATTCCTCCATGTACATATGTTAATTTGTATCCGCCATTTCCATTAGCCGTTTCGAGTAAGGTCCATAATTTCAGAGATACTCTACAGGGCAATGACCTATACTTCCCTAAGTACCACAGTCGGGGATGCGTGGTTAGCAAACTAGAGTGGGCAAGACGCGTTAACTTCGTTATTTACCATGGTGTTTTGCTCGTATTCTTAACCTTGACCAGCTTACACTCGTAGCCATATTTAATCACAGAACTTAGCCATTGTCTGATATCGTATTGTCTAATATCGTATTCCTTCATTTCAAGTATGCGTGTCCTGAAGACAGAGGAAGTGAATGTGTCAGATTGAATGATGTCAGTGTTTCTCAAAAGCAGTGGACTTTACTGCCAACGCTTTGGTTGCCGCGAATATACTATGAATGGAGGAACGCTCACTCGCCACTTCTTTCATGTTCTCAGAATGCACGTTAGAATAATAAGCATGCCAAGGGATTAGTTTACGATAACGACGACGACGACGACGACGACGGCGACTACTACTACTACTCCTACTACTACTACTACTACTACTACTACTACTACTACTACTACTACTATTATTATTATTACTACTATTTCTACTATTTCTACTACTACTACTACTACTACTACTACTACCAGTACGACGACGACGGCGACGACGACGGCGACGGCGACATCTTGCCCTCGACAAGAGACAAGATGACGTAGTTCCATTAAGAAAAGGGGATGATGATGAAGATGATGATGATGAGGAGGAGGAGGAGGAGGGGGAGGGGGAGGGGGAGGGATGAGGGGGATGAGGAGGAGGATGAGGAGGAGGAGGAGGACGACGACGACGACGACGACGACGACGACGACGACGATGACGACGATGAAGACAACGACGTGTTGAAACCTCTGTTGATAATGATACCACTATACCTATTAATGATATTGGCGATGGCAAAGAGATCCGGTTCTAGGTATGCCCCGCCCATCTCTAGCCATTTATTATTGACTATTAACGTGTGTTGGAATCGATTTGAAACTTTAAAGCCTGAATTAGCAAAATCTAAATTTCATCGTAACTATAGCCCTGGGTAAACTGTTGAATATTTTGAAACTACTTTTTACTGCATTTAGCATTAACAGCTCCCAACCAAATTGTGTTCAAACTACTCAACATAATAACACTCGTACACTTTCGGTGACATAATTTTCGAGTTTCTTGATGGAACTACGTCATCTTGTCTCTTGTCGGTAGCACCAGCTAACAAGTCAAGTATTTGATTATGACTTCAAATAATGGGAGGGACTCCAATTTTAGCTATGTCCAGCCAATTTCTAGCTAACTCGCGATTTTCCCGTGTTGGGATAGATCGATCCCCGGATTCCCCGTATATCAATTACCAGAAAGCCATACAGGTAAGCTCTTGAAGATAACTATGGCAGCAACAACGCCCAGTCAAATTAGTTTTAAAATATTTAACAAAATGTGTATCAAATAGTAAAGCCGTACAATTCGTACAACTTGACGGACTAGTAAGCGTTTATGACTGCCTAAATCGCGTCATTCGTGACGCAATTTATTATGACTTCAGCCGACAAGTGATGTAGTCGATTATGATACCATATGATTGACTGAGAAGCTGCATTCCTCAATTGAGTGACAGATGTGATTCAACCATTCCAATGTGAGTGGTAATACTAACGCTTGTCGCAGTTGTCCCCTCACGTCATCATCGTCAATATCAGTAGTAAAGCTTTACATTTTGTTGATGTCACCACTTTTCTCGTTGTCCTTTGGCTGTTGCTACTATTGTTGCTTCTGTTTCTGTTGTTCTGTTTGTCAGTATCCTCCACCCACGTGTTCCCCATGTTGGGATCGATTTTATAACTTTTAAACCGGAATGCCCACAATATATATTGCAAAGTAACTATTCAGGTAAAGCTTTTAAATACATTGAAACTTCTTTGACTGAGAAATGTTATTGGTACTTTAATTGTACATTCATCAAAAATATAGAATTCGGTCACTTTAGAGACATAACTTCTGAATAAATGAATGAATGAACGAATGAACGAACGAACGAACGAACGGACGGACGGACGGACGAACGAACGAACGAACGAACGAACGAACGAACGAACGAACGAACGAACGAACGAACGAACGCACGCACGCACGCACGCACGCACGCACGCACGCACGCACGCACGCACGCACGAACGAACGAATGAACGAATAAATGAATAAAGGAAGGAATTAAGGAATGAAGGAAGGAAGAAAGGAATATAAAATCCGAGCTCTTTACACGGATATGAGGACGTTTCTGTATCTGACAGTAATCTGTGGACAGTAAGTGTATATTATACAATTATTTACAATAGACTTATGTTTGATTCTCGTGACCGAGCGATGCCAGACATAAATGAGTGGTATTTACAGTCTGATTACGGAGATAGGCTGGGGTCACGGCCCGAATGGTTTTCGAAGTGGAGTTTTATGTAACCGTTTGGCAATCTACTGAGCAACACAATCGGTGATATATAACTGCTGAGCAGTTTGATGACCATGCCTCCATATCCGGCTTGCAATCATCCTACAGACCGGTTCACCCGACTTCATCTACCGCGCAGCCTTTGATCGTAGCCATCAAGCGAAGTCAGCAAGAAGAATCACTTAAAACACAAATGTGTCAGACCATATATCCAATAATGATCTGAATCCAAGATAATCACTTTCTCGATTCGCGTTGCCTTAACTGTTTCCTCAGGCATTAGTGCTTTAGAAAATTTATCACAGATGCAATTCCACATGTGTTTGCTGGGACAACAGGCTATAGCCGATACCTGCTTCTCATGGCCAGGTGAGTCAAGTTCTTTAATTAATAAAAACGAGTGCTTGTAGCGTGTAGACCCGAGTAGTGATACTTGCTTCTTTCTCCCGATTTCAGAAAATATCCCCAGGTTTAGTTGCCATAAAGTTATATTTCCCCATCAATTTCAATTGTCCAAACACAAATAATCATAATACAACGGCTGAACTATTCTGTCGACTAGTTTAGCAGCGACCATTGCCATCGCTGACCACACAATGGTCGCCTTGTGATGGTGCTTATATACTGAATTGACTAAAACTAACCATTTGATTCCTGAGTTCCAGGAATCTCAAGTTCAAGGTAGCTTATAGATAAGCTGTGTAATAATTTGATATTGATTTGGCTGGGACTCGCAGCATCAGCGCCCGGGCAAATTAGTTTCAAAATGTTCAACAAACTGTTTATCAACTACTAAACCATCAAGAACATACACTCACTTCGTACATATGTTAATGTTCATAACGTAGTTAGATACGTACTTAATCGTCTGACATCAACCTGTATGTGTCGCATGTGATTATGACGTCAACTACCTGAGCGACAGATCAAATACCAACATTGCTATCTGCGTCTTTTAACAGGATTGATCAATGTAGCTATGTAATCGTTTCGACCTGACTAGATTCCGTTCTCAGTTGACACGAAGGTCGGGATATATATTGATTTGTCTTGACATGAAATGTACATCAGTATTGTTAGCGCATCCTTATTGCGTTGTTTCCAAAACATGGTCTGCCTGTGTCGCGCTATGCTGCTGTCGGTTGCTTCGACAGACACAGTAATGTCTATAATTGATGGCCATTGTTCCAGCCAGCTAGATAGAGCGCGAAGGATGGATTCGTGTGCAATTTTGGCGGAGTGAGGCTGGATTCCATACTGCATCACCATATAATTCATTGCTAAGAGTTCTTTGTGTTATTAAGTACCAGGGGTAAAATTGTTAATGTGTGCCTGCGTGCGTGTGTGTGCATGCGTGCGTAAGTGCGTGCGTGTGTGCGTTGTGGGGTACGTCGGTGTGGGGGGACTGGGGGTCCAGGCGTATGTCAATGGCGTGACCTAATATTTGACATTGCTATCTTGCGCGTTGTGGCGATATAGAAAGATCAACATAGAGAAGCAGTTGGTTTACTCAACACACGTTGCGTCAATTTGCGGCCGCTGCAAGTATCAGTTTTTCAGTGTGGTCGGTCAGAAGGGTTACCTGCATTCTTTTTTAGTTTAGTTGATTACAAATATAATTATAGTATACCAAATGGTGCCCTCTGGGTCCCAGGGGTGTGTGTGCGTGTGTGCGTGTGCGTGCGTGCGTGCGTGCGTGCGTCGTGCGTGCGTGCGTGCGTGCGTGGGCGTGCGCGTGTATGCGATCTAGACAGGGCTAGAGGTGCCACCACCACTAATATCACCACCACCGCTAACACACACACACATACGCGCGCGCGCACGCACGCACGCACGCACGCACGCACGCACGCACACCACAGCAACAAAGACCACCACCAGCACGCTCACAGACACCACCACCACCACCACCAGACCCACCGCCACCACTACCATCACCACCACAGCTACCACCACCGGCACTACCATCAGAATTATCAACACCACTACTACTACCACCACCATCACAACCACCATCTTCATCATCACCACCACCAACAACAACAGTATCATCATCACTACCATCACCACCAACAACACCACCACCACCACCATCACCGCCATCATCATCGTGATAATAATCATCATAATTACAATTGTTATCATCATAAGATATATCTAGGTTGTTAAATTAGTGATGTTGATTGTATTATATTAGTATTGCCTCTACACAATTTACTTATATCGCAATAAAACTTTCTTTCTTGACATTACGATTTCACGATGTTTCGTTCAACGATAAAACTCTCATCATAAATCCGCGAAAAAGTATTTTTTACGATGTATTGCATATTCTGTTGAATATTTTGAACATTTTGAAACAAATATGATATGGAAGATTGCCTTGCCTAAGGCAGCAATGCTTCCAGTCATATTAATTTCAAAATATTCAACAGCTGTGCTGTTTTTCCCCCTGAAATTGAGATACAAGAACGTTATTTCTGAAAAGGGTTAATCTGTAAATTCGGGTTGGGGGCGCGGGTAGGATGTGTCACTCAAATTAAATACGTCACATGTTAGCTGATGTCACAGTTTAATGATGTAAGTACATTAAGAGAGTGGCAGATCTTAGACATGCAAGTCAGTCAGTCTTTGAATTGCATGTCTTTGGGGAATTTACAAATGTAGTACAGATTATGTTGATTATTTTGAAGCTTATGTTGATTATTTTTAAAGATAATTTGACTGTTTCTGATAGTCTACATTGGCACGTGAATGGCGTAATTGATCTGATCTGTCACTCAAGTATCCGTCAGCAAAATCAAAGTACGTCACTTGATAGCCGACGTCATCATACGTCACTTGATAGCCGATGTCATCAAAATCAAAATACGTCACTTAATAGCTGACGTCATCATAATCAACATACGTTACTTGATAGCCGACGTCATCATAATCAAAATATGTGACTTGATAGCCGACGTCATCATAATCCAAAATACGCCACTTACAGCCGTGGTGACAATGAAAAATACGTCACTTTTATAGCCGACGTCATCATAATCAAAATATGTGACTTGATAGCCGACGTCATCATAATCAAAATACGTCACTTGATAGCTGACGTCATCATAATCAAAACGCGTCACTTGATAGCCTACGTCACAATCAAATGACTTAGGCCGCCAAAGAAGTGGCAAATATCCGACGGTCTGCCTTTGAATCGCGTCCCTTTTGGTGAATTTATGATTTACTAAGAGTATGTTGAATATCTTGAAACACACTTGACTGAGTGCTACAACTGCAATAGGCAGCAACATCTCATAGTTAAATTAGGTTCAAGTATTGTTACATAGAAATTAACATCCTAGGAATTCAGAGTTCAACATGTTAACATCGATTTAAACGCACGTACAAAGTGGGCGGAGATTAGCTAAAATGGAACGTGCATAGCTAGAAATGCATTCCTTTATTGTCTGAGGAATTATGTCCTTTACCCTAGGAATTGGGCTTGCTCAATGTGAAAGATAACCAACACGATAGGCCTTTCCATTTATAGCTATGCCCCGCCAATCCCTAGCTAAGCTCCACCCACACTTAGCTCATGTTGGGATCGATCGATCTTTGAACTTCCTGACCATCAATTTCCAAAAATAAACCACAGGTAACCTATTGAATAGTTTGGAACTATTTTGACTGGGCGCTGTTGATGCCTATGGCAGCAGCAGCGTCCAGTCAAATTAGTTCAAAATATTCAACAGCATGTTTATTAAATCGTAGAGACATACAATTCGTACAATGGGTCGGACTATTAAGAGTTAAAGACGGCCAAATAGAATCATTTATGACGTCATGATTATGACGTCATCCTCACACCGCTTAGCTGATTATGATGTCATATGACTTCAGTTGATAGATGAATACTCTGGATAGGTGAATTGAGTAAAAAAAGAAACCCAATTCTCATAATTACAACGGCAAAATTCTCAAGTACAGAAGGCTTGTGTATTGCGTGATTTCATTTCCCTGTCGTGCATCGATTCAGGCTAACAGTTCAAGCGTCCTATCACTGCTTAACAGTCACCATCATTTTTAAACATTGTTTCCAATACCAATACTGAAGTCAGGTAATAGATGATGAGTTCAGTTCTACAAGGACCAAAATAGTCAACAAAATATGTATTAAATTACTAATTGACGAAATACACAAAATTCGGTCACATTCGTGAAGGACGTTTGACACTATTGTAGGCACTATTGTATGTCATTAGATTCAATTTCCAGAAAACTATACAGGTAAGCTGGTGAATAATTTGACAACAGCGCCCAGTCAAAATAGTTTCAAGATATTCAATAACATGTTTATTAAATAGTAAAGACAAACAATTCGTACAACAACGCTTAGCCCGTCATCAATTAAGGCGTTCGATAATACCCTATCTACGTCAATTATGATGTAATTGATTGTGACGGACATCATGATACACGCCAAGTAGTTGATTATGACGTCATATGATTGGTGAATAAACTAGAAAGGTCCGCTGACACAATTTTCCTTCTAATCATATTTAGACAACCGTATTAAACTGAGCCGGCGTCATAATGTTGTCAACTAGAGAATTTCTATTTTATCACATAAATATGACCTTACGCTTAATTACTATCTCTTGTTTATTTCTAGTGTAGTACACTGGGCAAAGTTAATTCCCTATAAGCATGGGCGTTGTGTGAATTATGTCGTAATGGTCGGACATTGTAATGAATTCCGTCACATTTTATCTGTCGTCACAATCATAAAGACATATTATAAAGCTCGAAATGGACAATCAAATCTACGAATTGTATGTCTTTCATGGATTTACAATTCAATAAAACATTATGTTGAATATTTTGAAAGTAAAGTAAGCGAAAGCTGTTGCTGCCAGAAGCAACAACAGCAAACAGTTTAATTTTTTTTTTAAATATCTAACATGGTACGTGTATAGTTACCTTCAAATTGGGATTCTGGGAATACAAGATTATATCAAACCTATTTCAATGGACGTAAGCCCCTAATTTCCAGAAAGGTATACAGGTTTGATTGATTATGACGTCAGCCTACACGTTACGTCGTTGATTATGACGTCATATGATTGATGGATAAAGGGAAAGATCATTGTTCCGATGATGACTATATTTCATATTTCCCAAATTCATCTTAAGTACTGTCAGACCTATTAAGATTGTTTAATAAATATCATTCTAAACTTGCGAAAGTTTCAAAACGACATTTCCTAGACTGCGTTGGTAGTTTTGATACTATATCTTAAGGAGTTCATGTTTCTTATATATCCACAGGCCAGTAAATGGTTTCAGGTAGATATGGCGGTGATGACACGCTATACTAGAGTCGAATTGGTGTAGTCCTTCACTTCACCAAGGACGAAATCATATAAGATGAATCTCCGCAAGGTCAGCGCATCATTCACCAGACATTAACAGAGGAAGTTCACAAAATAATGAATCCTGTCTATCTTCACATGAAGCTGCTGCTGTAGTGACGAAACGCGTCCACATTTTAGATTTGATCTTATGAAGCGAGAGTGAGAGAGATAGAGAGGAGAGAGAGAGAGAGAGAGGGGGGGAGGGAGGGAGGGAGGGAGGGAGTGGGGGGAGAGGAGAGGGGAGAGGGGTGGCGGGTGTGGAACAGAGATTCTGATACCGCAGACGACACTTTACGATGAAAAGGGAATTACACACTGAAGGGCAAACAGATGGACATCTCGTATTATGACGTTGGGGGGTGGTGGTGAAACATTAAAAAGTGGATCTAGGAAAAGGGCACACGACATTAGTTATTACACGCCAGTACAACGTAGTTGTAGGGCGAATGGACATTTCCAGTTTATCCATCAATCATATTACGTCATAATCGTGACGTGTAGGATGAAGTCTTAATCAATTACGTTATGAATGTAGATAAGTTCGCCACGAACACTTAATTGATGAGGGACTATGCATTGTTTACGACTTGTATGTCTTAACTATTTAATAAACGTTATGGTGGATATTTAGAAACTAATTTGACTGGGCGCAGTATGCAGCAACAGCACCAAGTCAAATTAGTTTCAAAATATTCAACAGCTTACTTGCATAGCTTTCTGAAAATTGATATTCAGGGAGTTCAGGAGTAGTAGAACATTTAGGGTTGCTAGAACAGAACGTGGTGGGAGCCGCCGATCCGCGATCCGCGATCCGCGGCTACAGGAGGGGAGGTGGGCTGTCAGAACAGTAATCATTCACATGCATACCACACATTCCAACTCGGGATTATGTCCCGAGAAAATATGCGATGCGCCTAAGCACACAAAATAGCTAATGCTTAAAACACTATCTTGCTGTTGTTATCTGTTAGATGTAAGATGCCAGTTATCAGTAGGT